>JAHWXV010021452.1:0-10985 GCA_024586415.1 Phrixothrix hirtus
TTTAAAAGTACTTGTGCTTCGATTTACATGTAATCATATGGGAAAACGTAACTTTTCACCGAGAATTGTAAAATTTGCATGTATTCTTATGGCAAAGTAGGACAAACTGGAGGAGTGGGGATGACTAAGGCACTCATATTATTCATTTTTCCTGACTCTTCTGTCGTCGGTACACACTTATCTGAACCAGCTAGTTTTGCAGCAAACAAGTTAGTGTAGCGTTGTCGAAAGAAAAGTAAAAGATGGAATATTATTGTTGTGAAACACAAAAACCTCGAGCTTGAAAACGAATCCGCGAATTTTAGCTGGGCCAATTCCGAAGGTGTTGTGCGGGAAGAAGGTAAGTTTTTAGTTTTACATTGTCATTCATATTTTTAATGCAATAATGGTTTGTAAACAAGACTGAAACGAATCCAATATCAGCATGATCGGCGTTCATCGATGACAACATTCTTCTGCAAGTAGGATGCGAATTAAAAAAAACAATTTTGACCCTGCAGTGCGAATAAGTTACTTAGGATGTCGCGAAAGATGCCTTTCTTTCAACATCGACGAATGGAACAGTGTTTCTTCCATGAAAACTAAACAGTTTGTTCGAAATTTTCAAATAGAGGAATACCACGTAGGCTACGGAATTACAATCGACCTATATACACATTTTAAAGGCGAAAACGTCATTAGAATACTTCAAGGGAGCAACATTATTCAGTTTTCCGAGAACTGCATAAAATCATTATTCAACATTAGAGATGTAGTAACCCAAAAAATGAGCTTCCTTAATCGGCATGAAAAGAACTGGAATTACGATTTGTTCGTAGAAAAGGTAGCCTAAATTCTTCGTTACGAGGACTTACGCGATGAATCGAGCATATTATCTAAAGGTAGATTCCTAGCGCAAAATTTAGACTTTTTAATGTTAAATAGTGATAAAGACATTACGTTTATAGCTGAGATTGTTAATATTTTCCCTAAAATCTTTGTAAAAGATGTCATGTAAAATTTGATATAAATAATAAGATACTTTTCATTGCATTGTTGTTTTATTACATAGTGTTAAGTTTGAAATAAAATTCTTATCATTACCATCAAAGTGAGTCAGAACCTGTTCAAAAAATGAATTGTGCAAAGCTATGAAAAAATTTAAAATTGTAATATGCATTAAAATAAAATGATTTTTAAAACTTATGACATCATTGTTGTTGTTGTTGCTATTCTGTAGCGACTATAAATACCTCCATAAATTTTAAAAAGGCCAGTTATGATAGTCGTAGAAAAGGCGAAGGTGTGCTTAATACACTCATTAACGAGCTGCCTTTTGAAGCTCACCTGCCTGGATATCAGTATTGCAGTCCAGGCACTAAGTTAGAAAAACGTCGGACTCGTGAAGACCACGGTATAAATCCGCTAGATGCCGCCTGAAAACGGCACGACATAAGTTACAGCCTAAGCAACGATCTAAGCGAAAGACAGAGCGGATCTTATTTTAGAAGAAAGAGCTTGGCAAAGGCTCAAAGCAAAAGACGCCTCGTTTGGAGAAAGAGCATCTGAGCTAGCTGTAGGCACGGCCATGAAAACGAAAAGAAAGTTTGGGATGGGCTACTGTTTGGTACGCAACAAGACGCGAAAAGTCGTAAGCGGGGCGGAACTATTTCAAAGAGGAGGAGGAGAAGATGTAACGTATATTTTAACAAACATGTCCTTCAGAAGATCAAAAATTTGGCGAAACACGCTGGAAGTTCTACCGGAGGCAGCTTACTAAGCCGGCTCTAACTTCTGATCGTATTGCCATAAAAGCTATCTGAGACCGAAAAAATGTAAAGGTCCTCGCGTAATACCGATACCTAAAACAGACGGGTTTCTTCCGCTCTTGATACCGCTATTTGTAGGCCTTTCTGCTGGGGCGGCGTTGGCAGGTGATGCTAGTAGTATTGCTAAGGCAGTTAATGACGCCAAATCTGCAAAGAAGCTGCAGGAGGAAACCGAAAGACATAATCGAGTTATGGAAGCGGCTTCTATTGGAAAGAAAGGCAGTGAAATTTATTTAAGGCCTTATAAGAGTGGCAGCGCTCTTTTTTTAATCTCCCCCCAACTGACACCTATTAATTCAAAAAACTTCTAAAGCTGCTTCGACGAGCGCTGACCGATGTGGATATGAAAAAGTACGTCAAAAATATTCCCTACTTCAGAGGCGTATTTATGCGGAATAATTTACCTAAGGCGGGGTCTCGTGAATGCGCAATAATTAATTTGGACGGTCAAGAGGGGCCTCGAACTCACTGGACTTGCTATAAGAAGAATAACAGCGAGATTTTCTATTATGATAGCTTCGGCGACCTTGTGCCTCTTCAAGAAGTGCTAGACTATTTTCGGGGATGTAAAATTCATTATAATTATGAGCGCGAGCGAGAATTTAACACGATAGTTTGCGGACATTTATGTTTAAACTTACTATATAAGTTAAACACCGAGTGATATTCATTAGTCGACAACATCATGGCAAGAGCGTTCAATATAACTGGTGTCGATAACAAAGTTGTTTCGCTGATTTATCCCATGTGGGAGGCAGGCAATCGTTACACATACGTATTAGGGTTAATTGATTTTCACGGCGCAAACTCAATACGAAATATTACCGAAGAAAACAACAAATTCCACTTCATAGACGAGAATGAAAGCGAAAGACATTCTGCAGGGTGGGTACGAAATTGACGAAATAAACGCATATATAAACCGCAGCCTTATGAAATTGTTCAAGACGAATGATGATAGATTTTATGTAACAGTGAATTCAAACACTTACAAGTACGAGTTGAAGTGTGCGTACGACGTTGATTTTAGGAAAACTTAAAGTATCGGCCGTATGCTAGGCTTTAAATCTGAACTATTAAAAGCGAACATACTTCACACTTCTTCAGAAGTCATCCTAATATCAAAGCATACGCACGTTAATATAGAGTGTGACGATATAAAAGGAGCATATAGAAACGGCGAGCCAGTACACACTATATACGAATTTGGTATTACTGACATAGAGCCAGGTCACAGTATCAATCTTAAACTTGTCAATCCGCCATATTTAGAACTTAATATGGAAATTATAAGAAAAATTTCCATCGATCTGGTAGACCAGTTGGGTCGACCTATTGACTTTGGCATCGAGCAGTTCCTGGTGCCCCTATAGCTCTGCAAGTTTGAACTGAGGAAGTGGGGCCCAGATTTAGGAGTCAATCACCTATCTCTCAGCAGTATCAGCCTAGAACCGCTGTTGTTGATGGCTATAAAAGAAATAGCTCTAATCTACGCGTACGTAGTTGGAAATCTACTTTTGGCAGAAAGAGACGCCGTTCGAAAAAGCTGCTATCATCTGCCGAAAAACAATTTCTAAAACCGATTGGAGTTAGACCAAGATAAAAATGTCTCAACTTGATGTCTTTAAGAGCTATACTTACGATGATAGTATTATCGAGGAAGAACTGCATACTTATTATCCCTACGGTTCTCGAACATACCAGCATTCAAACGAAGTCAGGATTTTAATTCGAAATCAAGAACTAATAACAAATACCCACAATAGTTATATCTCTATTAGCAGATCCGCAAAAGCAGGGAAGCTACCGGATGCTGAAAGTAATGCGTACGAGTTTACGAAAAATTTTCCATGCCTCATATTCGAGGAAATACGCTATGAATTGGGCGGAAAAAGAATCTATTCCTGCGAAATGCCCGGAATTACGAGTGGCATCAAAAGTTATGCATCTTACCCATCTGATAATCTGAACAGACTAAATTTAACCGGATGGACCGTCGAAAATACTGTAAATAACTATTTTCAATATGATTTACTTGAGAAGCACTTTGTTGCCTATACCTTTAAAACATATACTAGGGTTTTGCGAAATGTACAAAACACCAATCATGAACATGCGCCAAGAGCTGGGCTGAATTGTGGCTTGAACTTATAAAAATTGTTATGAAGGTGCTGCAGAAGTAACAATAACTGTGAAAGAAATTAGTTGTAAAGTGCCTCATTTAACGCTCAGCGATCAAGCTAAGCTCGATTTCGACGATTCGCTAAATAAAAACCCAAAAATTTCTCTACCTTTTCGTCGCTGGGAGATTTACGAGCTGCCCGTACTTAAAAACGCTAAAATGGACATTTGGCCAATAAAAACGTCTATTAATTTGAAAAAGCCTCGTTGGGTACTGTTTGGCTTTCAAAAAGATCAGAAAAATATTAATAACGTGGAGGCGTCAAAATTTAAACACTTGGACGTCACGCGTCTATCGCTTCATTTGAATTCAGAAAAGTACCCATACGAACATATGCAGCTGGACTTTGAAAACACCAATTATGCTCAGGCGTATATTAACTACGCAAACTTTCAACGCTACTACCATAAAAGAGAGAGAAGTTCTCCTCTATTCAACTACAAGCAGTTCAAGGATTGCCCCATATTCGTAATCGATTGTTCCAAGCAAAATAAAAATCTGAAGAACTCCACCGTTGACATTAAGTTAGAGATGGAGACGTTACAAAGCTTTCCTCAGGGTGCGGTCGCCTATTGCCTGCTATTGCACGATACAATTATTGAATATGATCCTCTTACTTTAGAAGTTAAAGAATATAAACTTATAATTAGTTTAAAATAAAATGTATTATTTTGTATTTTGTAGTTTATTTATGGAAAATAGAATGTAATTTTTTTTCAATAAAACATGTTATGTGTGTATGTGTGGTGCGTAGTCAGGTAGCAAACCTAACCTAACAATAACTACATAGCCACACACATAGATGGCGTATGCGTTCACTTTCAAACAATGGCGTCCCCAGAGTCCAGAGCCCTATTTCTACACCTAGGGTTTCGCCACACTTCAACACCTAGAGCTGTGCCCCCCAGACACTCTAGCAGTCATCTTGGGGCCCACTTCTGGTGCCGTTCTCTCTTCGTTATTCTACTAATACAGAAATAGAAAACTATAAATTAATATAAATTAAAACTTAAAACATGATCTATATACACACAGTTATCATTAAAGCTATTAGTAAAATACTAATAGTGAAATATTATAAACAACTGTAGAAATAATGATTTAATAATACATGGTGTACATTAAAATTAAAAATTAATATCCAATTCATTTTTATCAGTCACTCGAGGTACTACGTAGATGGTTCTGTTTATAAAAGTTTAAACAAAATTATAATAGACATCCATTCAAAAATATTTCATATAACAAACAAATTTTTTTGCTCTTCATAGATGAAATATCATAAAATTCAAAAATATGTTAATAGTTTATTTGTAAAAAATATGCAGTAGTTAAGATTCTGACACCATTCATTATTATTTTAATTATGCATACTAGATCATATTAGTTAACTTAATCGACGAAGTTTAATATAAGCGTATTTTGTATATGGCCCTTGTAAATTAAATATACCGTTTTATCGTTTAAACTATCGATATATGCCTTTTATAACTTTTGATAGCACTTGGGTAAATAATATATCGCATCACCCAATTGAACTGTTGCTGCTTAACCATATCTAAAAGGTGAAATATTAGTAAAATGCGTATTATTAATACAAAGGACATTATACTTCGTTTCTTAAATAAGTAAAATTAGATAAATTAAACATAGGTAAATAGAAGATATTAAACAAAAATAATTCTTACTCGGTTTAGTTTTGTAGTCTTAATCCCGTATGGTGTTAGACTAATAGGCGTAACTTAAATCTCGGATTTTATAGGGAAAAAATAATCACGTGTACCAGTAGCAGAAGATTGTATATTTCTCTTAAAAAATACAAGAGCAATGAGTTTTGAAATGTCAATAACGTTTCACTTTCTACAAGGATTTTAACTAATAATAAGGTAATTAAATGATGGCATAATTTATAAAGTTCAAAACCAAAAGATTGTGGATAAGGAGATATAATTTATATGCTAATGGATTAGAATAGGATAGTTTTTGTGTATATAAAGAGACTTTGAAAAATTGTTCAACATAATTTTGTGTAACATCTTCTTCACAAATATGTAAGTAATTTTTGTATTTTTATATAAATAATTCACTTACTATAATTGTTTAATTCATGTAGATAACTATGAATTACGATTACTTATACAACCAATTCGAAAACCAAACAAATCATATGCCCGTGGGGAGTATTATTAAAATTATCAATGGGTGGAAGATGAGGTTTTTGTAGGGGGAGAGAGATAAGACGAAGTGAACGAAGCGACTGTTGTTTCGCTATAGAAATGTAACCAGGTTTTATTAATAGTAATAACACGGCTGAAGAAATCTGTATCTGCGTCAAAACGGGCGCAGATGAAGTGATTTTTTGGCAGCTAATAAGGAAATTGTTATATTAACAATTTAACTTGGTTTTTTAAAACGTAATTGACTAAAAGGAAAAAGTATCGCGTTAACTTGGAACTCCATATTAATGAACATATCAACTGTTCTTTACGTTTTAAATTTCTTGGTTACTTTTTATTTAGCTTTAATGAAAATGTTCGTGAAGAGTAATTTAATCATCATACACAATTAATCTTTTATGGTTTAACTGTATAGTTCTAAATACAGCAAAAGTATGTGCGTGTAAAAAAATTAATGCAGAAGCTAAATCGCTTAAATAATAAAAATAAGTAAAAAAAATATTTTAAATACATGCTTTTATTTAGAAATTGACTAAAAAGAATAAAACAATCTTATCTGCTACCTAGGAACATTGTAATTTTTTATGGCTAAAAATAAAAGCTGTCAACCGAAGTACAGACGTGTAAGAGCTCTTATATATATATATATATATATATATATATATATATATATGCAATTCCGCTCAACTAACAAAGGATTTTCTCAAGATGCATCTCTCGCCTGACTCTCATCTGTCTCTCAATACCTATAACACCTGTAAATCTGTAAATAATAACCTCTCATTTGTCCCTCATCTGACTCTCACCTGTGTCTCACCTGACTCTCACCTGATTCATCAGTCTCTCAATACCTATGGAAACACCTGTAAATCTGTAAATAATAACCTCTCATTTGTCTCCCACCTGACTCTCATCTGTTTCTCATTACCTATTGAAAAAGCTGTAAAAACTGTTGAAAAAATCTGTAAAGCTATTGAAGAAGCTGTTGACGAAGTTAAAGTCGAGGGTTAGTAAGAGAGAAAAACGTATATGCCATATACATTTTTAATTTTGTTTAACTATTGTACAAGCCAAACTTAAAACTAATTATTTTTATATACAAAGCTTCGCCTTTATCGGACTGTTGAGTGTTTGTCAAGGAAACATTGCTTGCAATATGTTTTTGCGCATTTTTCACACCTAAGCTTTACAAATTTCGATTTTAACTGGGCGACCTTTCTTCCGTAAGTAGCTTTGAAATTCTTATAACACGCAGAGCAGCGTCTTATTTTGTCAAACTTGGCGAGACTGTGCAGCGAAAGACTACTGCTTTGATTTGCGTAGGAGGAAACACTGTCTGGTTGAGCCATCAGAACCTTGTGTTTTGCTTGAACGCATGTCACGGCGCCTTCGAAAATTTCTTTCTTATCGTATTTATCGTCATGCCACCTGTAGCTGGGCTCGTTTTCTTCCCTTTCTTCGAGGAAAGTTAAGTCGCAGTCTTCGTCCATACTGTACACCTTGTTATTTATTTGAACTGTTCTAACCGGGTCAGAAATCGGCATGACATTTTCCTGATTTCCAGAGAATATACGTAGGTAGCACATATGAAGAACTACAGCTTTCAGATCATCACCTCTGTATTCAAAGTCTCGCAGCTTGTTGAAAAACTTATTCAACAATAGCCGACCTTAACTCTTGCACGTTGCTAGGTACAACCATTTTCAATGTTTCAGGCTTTACAAGGTTCTTACAGTCGACATATTTAAGGCGTACAATTACAGTTAAAAGGCTGTGTTCGAGACACGCTTGTAGATTTGTGTCTTTAAGCCTAAGTTTCAGCAAGAATTTTTGACTGGAGGAACCAAACGGCATATGGCGTCCATGAACTTGTAAGAATAACTCGTCCTATACCGGATTCAATTGTATTGCCACCAATAATTCTGACTTTTCCATTTATTCTTGTAGTTTATCAGGCTGGAGGTGTTGACGTTCGACGTCTCAAACTGTTCTGTGTGTATTTTTAGTTTAGGTTTGTGATATCCCTTTCTTGAAGTAGAATTAAAGATAGATAAACAGTTGTGGTGGGGGTAATTTGGCCGTTGAACCCGCGTCTGAAATAACTGGTAGTTGGCGCTGGGAATTCTGAAAACAAAGTAAAAATTTAAAATTAAAAAATAAGAAAATAACTATAATTTAGATCAGCCTACGGTGATGTGGGTTCTCGATCGCTCGTTTTTAACTTTTTATAACCGTAGGGCACGGAAGAATAATCATCTAAGAACTTGCGCTTCGTCGAATTGAGCCGATAAGTTTTACTTTCTTCTCGCGTGACTACCTCGTGCTCTTTAGTTCTGCGTATCTATTTTGTTTTTACGTAAAACAGCTTTAGGCCTTTTAAGATCATGTCTTTAATTTTAGAAAAATTAACCAGCTTGGACGCAGCGTGTGTAAGAGAAATTCCTTTAACTTTACACCATACTTTAAATTCCTGATCCTTTGTAGACCAAAATTCATAGGCGTAGTTTTTAGGGCCCCCCGACGCCAGCTCTATAATATAGCTGCCAACACCGAAACATTCCAGCTCGTCGGTTAAGTCATCGATGAACTCACCGTTGGGAACATCAAACTCCCCCGGTCTTGAAACATAGATTACGCTGTCCGTAACGTAATAGAGGGCCCTTTCACTCAGTTGCTCTAAATAACTGTAGGGTTTTGGGCGTGTAAGGGCCGTAACATATAAAGCTAGAACTACGTTAACCGTTGAAAGCTCGGTGAAAGATTCCTCGGCCACCTCGTATGTCAGCACTACGACTGTCTCATTAACAAGCATTAGGGTATTAACAACGTACGCTGGGTTAGAGAGCATGTTAAACAGTTCCCTTGGGTCTCGAATTATTTTTGTTTTCGCTTGATTCTCGTGCTGACCAAACTTGCCTCAAAACGAGTTGAGCATAAGCTTAACCAGACAGCTCAGGCCCGAATTCTCATAAATTTGAGCGAATTCTAGCCTAACATCCTCTCTTTCCAAAAACTGTTCGATATAGCGCTCTTTTTTCCCCTCACTGCAGCAGTTCTTAGGCCATCCCGTCGCTTCCTGCTTAATTTTGATGAATTTATTCATCATGGCCTTAAAGAGACTCTCCGTTCCGACGGCTTTATCTAATTTTTGCGAGTCATACGACCACGCCTCGTATATCTCTTGCATCATATATCCCTTTTCCAGCGTTTTAACTACCTCGTCAACTACCAACGTACCTGTTAGCACGCGCTCTTCGACGGTATGATGGCATTCATCGCGAACTCCGCTTTCACCGCATACTCGACACAACACGAACATTAGTTTATTGTTTATTTTCTGCGGGAGGACAGGATGAAGTAGATTTTGAGCCTGTAAGATCTTACACTTTACTAAACCCATCGTAGATGGTAAAGATAGGGAGGAGCACTCTTCGCCGACATAAATTTTTGGATGACCGACGGACAGATGGCCGTATTTACAAGTCCACGGATAAAGGCTGCAGACATCTGCGTATTTGATTTTCTCCCGTGCTCTTGCCGCATAGAATGCCATGCAATTTCCTGTACGACCACCATAAAAACCGTCGCGAAGCAGAAACGGTGTTTGAGCAAGTAGAGGGTGCGAAGACGTGAAATTGACCGCTTCGTCGTTGTCTTTCAACAGCCGGCGAAACCGACATTCCCACATCTCCACAACCTCGTACCCCAGTTCTCTTAGTCGCTCGGTTTTGGCAACGGTCGCTTCGTATCTGTTATCCATTGTGGTGGTAGCGTCGTGATACACCGGCTCGTATCTGCTATATTTGTAACAGGTTGTGCATGCGTGGTAAAAGCAGCCGTGAAATTCAAATACCTGTCTTGTTTCGTCGCAGTATCCGTCTGCCTTTACGCCGGCAACCACGGCTTCGTGATCTTTGGCCGCGTGCCTGATGTTTATGCCGCGCTTGCGCTCCTTCCACACTAACCACTGAATGGCGACCTTCCATCGGTTGTCTCTCCACCTGTATCCGTTCTTGGAAATTATGCCGATGGTGTTCGGCTTCAGAAAATTGCGCCTGTACACTTTGTTACAGGCGGAAACGATGGTGTTGGCCTCGGTGAATGGACAAACATTCGTGGTTTCAAGCATCTGAAGTAGAAACTTTAGACCGGAGGCCGTCAAAATTTGGACATCAGAAATACAGTATTCCACGATCTCTTTTTGTCATGAAAGTGTTGACAACGCTGTCAATTCATTAATATAATTTCTGCATTTTTAGGCCTCTGACTCGCCGAACTAATAGGAAAAGGAATCCCCCTTCAAAAATAATCGTAAATATTACATTAAAATTTATGAAACGTCAACGAAAATGTGAAGGTCATTTTTGAGAAGTAAAAAACTTCAAAACAAAACGTGACATTTTAGGTTAGAGAAAGTGACAGAACAGACAGTTTTAAGTGTTTCCCATCAAATGCAAGCTCTGCAGACACTAAACTGCGCGAAAACTCTCCTAATATATATATTTTATAGTTCCAAGTAAGTGTTGTTCCTGTTCCAGTAGCTTGTCTTCATTTCTATTTAAGTGAAGGCGAAGTCGTGCTGATAGCACGACCTCATAATGGATACGCCGGTGCTGGAACGCATGGAAACGTCATCGGCCACGTCGACGCAAGGAATAAGTTCGGAGGTGGGAGAATCGGATAGCAGGAGGCCCAAGCGTGCTATGTCCTTATCGGAACCTCGCACATCGGAAGGCGGAGATGATGCCGAATTTTCTTTCTCAAATGTAGAAAACCCGAAAATGCAAAGAATATTAGAAGTAGTTAGATTGCACCTTG
>JAHWXV010021468.1:0-13660 GCA_024586415.1 Phrixothrix hirtus
ATATTTATTCAGCAAAAAGTTATAGCTAGGATTCAATATTAAGTCATTCGTTCTATAATGTAGATATCTAAGGAACTTCTTTTGGATTAACTCAACTATTTTGCTTTGATAAATATACTTGGGATTCCAAATAATTGCACAGTACTCCAATTTTGATCGAATAAGCATATTATAAATAGTCAAAATGGATTAAAGGTGAATCCTAAGATCGATATTTAGGCAAGAACTTTGAAAGGTTCAATAATGTTTTGAAATTTTAACATTGCATTTACTTTAAACACTGTCAATGGAATGTTACCAATAAATAACAATTATAAATTTTGGAGATAGATTTTAAGATACAATATCAAATTAGAAGATTTCTAGCCACCTTTAGTCAATTTAATTACCGATATACCAACCGTACCATGAAATGATTCTAAAAAGGAGATTTGAAATAAATTAAAAACTCTGGTGTGAGACATCACACGGCATTCTATTACACATTTTAAAGTTAATGTAAAGTTGCTGTATTGTACACCTACACTGTTCACGCTAAAGTTAACTTTAAACATAAATTATTCATTCACCTTTAATTCTTATATATACATACTGGGGCGTTATAAGTAAATTTTAAGTTAATTGAAAGCAAAAATGATTTATAGGTTTAAATAAAAAGCAGCCAAATATAAAGGTATCGCGATAGAAAATTTACATTTGATTAGCTCACTGCGCAATCTCAACAAATCTGACAGCTGTGGGGAGGGGGGTTAAGCGATTCCCTGGTTTGTAGGAGTTCAACAGCTATGGAGCGTTTCTTGAGAGTAGACTGTGAGTTTCTGTGTGCAAGAATATTACAAAAACGGTGATTCAGAGGCTGGAGTACTGAAAAGATTTTACCGTTATGGTGGTTTGTGTAACGTAAAATATGCGCCAAGAGTTCCCCTTATTCATAAATGCATTATAACGTTTGAAGGGACTGATTCAACACTGGACAAACCGAAATCCGGACGACCAAGGTCAGCAAGAACGGACGAATCCGTGGAAAGTGTAAATCAGTCTGTTTGTTACGATTAGAACATTTCCATTCGTAAGCGTGCAAGTGTTTTAAATGTCCATAGAGCATCACTACACTGCATTTTGCTCAAAGACCTCAAACTGCACACCAACAAAATATAATTAGTGCAAGAACTAGAACGCCAGGATTCCAGTCTTAGCCTTCAATTCGTTAACAAGGTAACAAAGCGCTTTTCAACATTTAACAACACCTTGTTTTTGGATGACGTTTACTTTCACTTCAGTGGGTATGTGAACACGCAGAATTTCCGTTACTGGAGAGCAGCCAATCCGAAACGTCAGCACAGAAACCCCTACATCCGCCTAAAGTTAATTTCAGCAGGACGGAGCCACGTTACACACGTCTAATACATGTCTGCCACAAGTTCGTGAAACTTTCCTTCGCAAAGTGATCTCTAGGAGAGGTTACATCAATTGGCCACCACGCAACCCTGATTTGAGCTTTATGGATTTTTCATATGGAGATATCTGAAATCTAAAATGTACACCTCTAATCCGACTTCACTTGTACAGTTGAGAGAAAATATCTGGTATCAAATCACATCCACTCCGGAGCCTACATGCCGAGCCGTCATACAAAATTTTGCTACTCATTTAAATGCGTGCTGTCAGCGTGATGGTTTACATTTAGATGACATTATTTTTAAATAATAAATTCATAAATTATGTAGTTTAATAATTAATAAAGATTTCATCGACAGATGTCGATCTTTCTTTTATATCGATACAACAAATATAAACTCTCTTTTGAGACATCCTATAAACTACGCAAACAAATTATTATAATATTACTTCACATTTATTTTGGGAACGATTTAGCAACGGCTACCCATCCAATAACTCGCTTCTCAGAGAAATCGATTACTCCACGTAAAAGTTTCTCATAGCGGCAAGAATCGTGGAAAGCTAAAATACTCGCTAAAGTCGCTTTTAGAGTAAATCGCTAAAAATCTAATAAGCACTAGAATAAAGTGGCACCTTCGGTATTCAGATTTTAACTAGCGCGACCCGGTAAAGTGGTAAATTTAAGTATGAAGTATCACCATTATCCAAACTGTTAATTTTGAGATTTACTGACCATGTCCATTAACAAATTAGAGTAAATGCAACGGAAAGTTTCAGAATACATTTTGCTGTTAATGCAATTGTCAATAATTTTAATTGAAAGTGTCTCCGCGAAAATTCTTCTGATGAATTAACTTCCTTGAAAACAACGTCAAGATCTAAGATCAAGATTTAAGTTGACATTGTGGTTAGTCTTATTTACGTAGACAGCTAAAGCGCAAGCTTAAGTTTTTTTTAATAAAGTCAGACTTATGTTGTGTTAGCCTTTTGTTAAGGCATTATTTTGCCTGTCCTAAATAATGAACATCACAGCTATTACATATGAATCTATAAACTAGGTTACTACATAATAAATTAGGTGTAATATCCTAGATTTTACTAAAAATCATTTTAAGTGGTAAAGCGTTTGTATGAACAATTCTAACTTCATCTCGTTTGAAAAGCTTTTAGTGTAATTTGTAAGATTAGGTATGAAAGGTAAGGTCTTGTAAATTATCAAAATCTCAGTAACATCATTTTTATTGCGGTTTACTGATAAATCTGTAAAATAAGAAGTACAAAATGGAATTTGTTCAATTAAAATATAAGAATAATCATTTTCTAAAAAATTTCCTTTTAGAATTTTAAAATCATCTTGAACATAGTAACTATGTGAATTTTTTAAATTCTACCTTTGATGCTTTTTATGAGATTAATGTTATAATTCATAGGAAAATTGGAGTAATAATTTAGAAACCTGGTTGAATTTGAAGATTTATGATACCATCTTAAGTTAAGATGTAAACTTGATTTAATAATTAAGTTATCTAGAAAACTAATACAATTGTTTTATTCTAGTTCAAGAGTACATTGAAAATTTTGGCGAAAGGAGTTAAAAGGTGTTAAAACGGAGGGGATATGATCAATATATATCATACAAAACATATCATCAACATATGGATAGATGAATCAAATTAAGTTTAGACTTAGAAATGACATTTTTAATAATGGAATTCATAATAATATTAGCAATTACAGGAGAAAGATAAAATCTAAAAACTAGTTTATTAAAAGAAAAGTAAACGGATTTAAAACCCAAGAAACGAGATCAATGAAAACTGCTTTTTGGATATTGGTATGACATTCAACTAAATGCTGTAACAGTCACATACTGTAAAGACGTACCCGGAGCATAATTGTATATAAAAATACTTTGCGGTCACTCTGTATATACTGTGTTTGAGGTTTAAGTTTAAGGTAAACAATAAATTTTAGCTGAACTGTAATAATTTTTGTGCTATTTTGTGTAATTTATTTGTAGAGGTTTAATAATAGTCCTTTTGGAAACTTTGTAAGATGTAAATCGTTATGTTTATTATGTTTAATTGTGGAAAACTGTAATGTTGAATTATTGCCCAAGAAGTGGCTCACTCTAACATCAAGCATCAAATATAGTCTTTCGCTGTTGTGAATGTTAAACATACAATAGAATCGCCCGTCTGATAATTTTTTGTGGGTTTATACAAAACAAAAACACGTTTTGGCTAAAATATGTCGAAAGTAAAACATTCTTTGATATCTCATGCTTCTAGACGTTGACTTTTATGCGGCATCGTAATTGAATGTGCGAGGGTGAGCTTTCTTTATTAATTGTCTGATTAATACAATTAGTAATTGTTCCCTCTGATTTTTTTATTAGCTTGACCCGGTGATCCAAAAACTAACTGTATGCTGAATTGTCCCTATAAGTCTCTGTTTCTTTGGCCCAAGGAAAGGATGGCAACAAAACATCAATAGCAAGGTCGTGCTATCTTTAATGACTTATTATTCGTTTCCTATTTTGAGCTACGACGTTAATATCTTTAAAATAATTACGTCCTGATATAATACAATAACGTAGGTCAAAGAAATCATTTATACGAACGCTCAAGCACTTGATCAACGATGGTCGTTGTTTTTCTGAAGCGAACCGGTGCATGTCGATACGCACATCTGGAAGCTTAGTTTTCTTTGAATATCTGAAATACTAGTTTGCCTATACGATCCTAGATTTTGTGTATAGTTAAAGTAACTATGTAATTTGCTCTTTTAACTACATTAATTTTTCCTAGAAATAATATCGCAATTAAATGCATTAGTAACTCGTGGAACTACGATGTTAAGGTATCTTTGTGAATTAACATCATTTATGCTCTTAATTAAATTATTATCATTTACTTGAACATAAAACATGGATGATGTGTTTATACGCATTGCTAAAAATTGTGGTCTGTTTTAATTCGAATCACTTTCCAGTCTTAAATTATTTTAGGAAATGTAGAACGCTGTTACTGTTTGCATTTGATTCCAGTGTTTGCTACATAATTTTCACTTAGTAATTATTTGAGATCCATAACTTTAAGTATATAAAAAAAAAGGTATTTCCATTAACTTCTTGGTTGATAGATGTTATTGTACAAAGAATATGTACTATTGATGAGTGTTATCGCACTTTCAAATTAAGTTTTAGGTGTTAGCATTGATCCATAAAGAAAGCGCGTAATTAACCTTTTGAATGATTAACGCATCCATAGATGGATATAAATTAACTGATATCTATTCTTTTTAAGTAGTTAAGCATTGTTATTGTCTCGTGTAGTGATGGTTATGGATGTGTTGTTAAAGAATATAATTGCTTACCGTTGGTAATATATACTGCTTCTTGTTTGGGAAAGAATTTGGTCTAATTTTTGAAAGGTCTCATTTTATCCTGTCCTTATCCTTTACAGCTATTGCACAGTTTGCGGTAAGACTTAACGGTAAGCTAGATTGTTTCATTTATTTCAACATAAGAACACCAGCGACGTGTACTCTGTCGTTCCGGTACACCATCTCTTCGCTGATACTTCAGAACGACTGGCTCTCTACTTTATTTGATTTACTTGCTTTCTTTTCGAGGAACTCTTCTACTTCACGTAATCGACAGCATTTCTACAGAAAAGGTCTTATAACAACGAAACCTCAATCGTATACTACCCACCCTACTATACCGCACGCTGCTGAGTTAGCTTTATTGTGGCAATTCCACTATTGTGTAATAATATTTAATACTAGCTTCGTAGAAATGCTAGTAAATTAGCTAATAACATCAAATGAAACAAAAGTATTATTTTTGTTGTAGTCCTTATCATTCCTTAAATTTAAAAAATGGAAGGAATAAGTAAGTCTAAAACTATTAAAATCATTAAAAACTGAATTACGTATGACAGATAGAAATGTTTACAGAAACAGGATGATTTTCAAAATTAGTCACTATAGGCGTACTAGGATTACCAGGTTTATGTGTTTTAATTAAACAATATAATTTCGGCGGAGAAGAGTTGTGTATAATAAAGGCTTGGTAGACTTCTTATAAAATATAATTTTTACTTAGAAGAAGTTTTATAAGGTTATTGGTTTTGCTTTTAAAATGTATTTTGTAAGTCTTAGAATCGGAAAGTAATTCTTCCATTTAATTTAAATATTCGTTTTTATACATCATTACAGTAGCATTACTTTTATATGAAGAAAGTGAATGATACATTTATCATTTTTTAAAAAGGTTTCGCAAGTATTTAAAGCAAATTTAATTTAGAATAATTTCTATTCTTAGATTTTAAAAATCTGATGATGTGTGTAATATCAAATTTAAAATCTGTATTTATCTTTGTCAATATTATCAAAGCTGGATAAAATTTATTGAATGTCACTTAGGAGTCTTGTTAAGCATATATTTCTTGGAGCAACTGCAAATGAAAATTTTGGATCTGAAGTTAAAACAAGACCAACAATGGATGGTATAAACTAATCAGCCAAATTTGTTAGGTATTTATTAAGGGTTGACTCAGATAAAATAACATAAAAATAACTAGTACAGTCAAGTCTTCTACAACCCGACTAATTCGTGCCACATTATATGGAAACCGTATTATAAGAAATTCAGAATTAATTAAAATCAGGAAATGCATTCTATGGAAACTGCGTTTTAGGAAACTCAGAATTAATGCAAACTAAGTAAATTAGTACTGCGTTATATGGAATCCCAGAAATAAATAAGTTGTACATAAATCAGACCTATATAAAAACTGCATTCTCAAAGTATCAAGTTGTGATTGATACGGTTAATAAATAAAATTCTAAAATAGAAATGGCAATGAAGATGTTGATTTTTACATATTTGAATTTAGGTTTATTGAATATAAAACATGTTCATATAATACAATTATAAACTAAAAAAATTGTTTTCAACAAAAGAAGGTTATCTAATACGTATTAGATTGTGTTATTATTCATAATCGCAGTCAAATATTAGCGATCTAACCCATTTTTATTTCTAATTGGCCGAAAATCCTCCTCACTTTGCCAATTTTCTTCTTGATTTTCAAATGTAGTTTTATTTTGTAGTTCTTTCAGATCCTCTTTTTATGGAGCCAAGAAATTTTGAAATGCTCTTTAAAATTTTGTACTGCGCATCGTTGAAAGATCAGGTTTAGTTAAGTGTCGTTCTAATTATTTAGCTAAATCAACCCCTTTTTTAAATTATAACTGAATTTTTAAACTATTTCGTTATTCCTGTTTTCTTCCACAAATGTATTCGAGGTACATTCACCAATTCCCCCTTATTTAAACACTTCCCGATGTAGTTCTTCTATATCTTCATGGATTTTATCTACAAATCCTTCGCTGCTCAAAGCAGAAGCAATGTTTACTATTTCTGTAAGTGGTACTGGAATATCATTTTCCTTTTGAACCACTTGAGGTAAAAGAAGCGATAACATGCATTAAGTATTGACGGTTTCATTTATGCACAAGCTGATGAGGCAGTTTGAATGCAATCTAAAATAGACAATTCTTTCCAAACCTGAAGAAGAGTTTTACCTTCATCATTTTCTAATATATTAAAATGATTTGAAAGAATTGGAGTATGTAGTACATTTTGAAAGCTTGAAAGACCCTTTGGTCCAGCGGCTGTATCAATGAAGTGCCGTTAGGAGGAAAATAAACAATTTTTACATTTTGTGTAATTCTGTTCCTTATTATGACTACTAGCTTTATCAAGAATCAGCAAAACTGAAACTAAAATAGTTTTCAGTTAAATCAAATCAAAAAATCTTTATTTTTTAATTATCCCCACGGCTTACAAAATAAATGGAGCCCTAATTTTCTTAGAACTAACTAAATTTATTATTTTAATAGTGCCCCCGTTCTCCTGGATGACGTGGGTGAGTGAGTAGGCTTAAAAACTTTATTTCTCATTCTAAGATTGCAATGTTTCCTTAATATACTAAATTTCTTTGCTGTACATGTTAAATGTTCCTCGCTATTTGTACTTACTTGTTGGATCTAGATAAGTTGTTAGTTCTGTAAATAATTACTAGTAGGGGATTTTTATGTATTACTTATTAATTAGAAAAGAATTAATTAGTAACGAAAGGGAGATGTACGGTTACAGCACCCTCAGTATTCATAAAGATTACTGGAAAATGTTCATGCCGTACCGGTCTCCAAGTAGAGAAAATCCATCTAAAAGTATGAAAAAGTACGAAGTGAACTATAATTTATTAGTTTCACTAGGGAGAAAAATAGAAGTAGTTTGTAATCACTAACACTAAATAATTGAAGTACAAAGTAAAACCAAATCCTTACTTTCACTTACTCCCTTGATGGGTGTTTCAAATGTTGTAAGAGCATTGTTGATGTTGCCTTGTGGATAGGTCAGCCTCGGATTTGTCTTCATTTGTATGATGTCAGTGTGTATTTATTGTAAGTTGTCAATGTGATTTGTTGTGTACGGTAATAGTTATCTCCGAATTGGGTTTGTGTTTACGTTAGTATTTAAATTTCCTGTTTTAATTTTCAGTATGTTTATGTAGTATTTGTGTAATTGTTATTGTGGGTAATAGTTATGTATGTCAATATTGTGTCAAGGTTTAAGAAATGCATTGGAATTTGTTTATGCGTTTTATTACAACATATTTTTCTATATGTCAAATTGTGTTATGTATATGCGTGTAAGTGTTTATGTTCGCAATTGTAAGTGTGTTTGTTATGTAATTTAGTTTACTCTTAGTTCTTTTTGTGTCATGTATGTTATCATAGGTAGAAAATGTTTAGTCTGTATTTGTATTTGTATAATGTTATGTAATATAGGTTTATGTTCATTGCCGACGCTCCACAGTTTCAAAGTTGAAGTTTGTAATATTCCTGGCCCCGTTTGGTAATAAATATCTATATTAGGTCACTGCATCGATGTTCTTGGGATAAATTTAGAATTGTAAAGAAATTAAAGTTTTTTCAAATAAAAATATTAATTAAATTACTGATATATAAAATGCAATATATTTTAAGTCTTTTGTGTTTAATTTACAGATCTTTTATCGAGGGTAAATGTCTTTTGCCAGGATGTTAAAAAGTCTTGTTCGTCTTGTAAGATCTGTGATGTCGTTTTGTTTTGTAGTTTTCTTCTTAGTAAATGTAGCTGATCGTTGGTTATGTCGCAAAATAACGTGCTTCGACGTACCATTCATTTCACATGAACAATTGCTATTCTCTAGTTTATTGATTTTATGTAGGTATGTGAGTAAGGACCATGCCCTGTCAGTAAGTGGATCATTCCTTTACTAGGATTAAACCATTTATTTCGCTGTACGAATCTGACATCGGATATCAGGGAGTATGCCCTTCTCCCTTTAGTGGATTCGTTCCACTCACGTTGCCATTGATTTAAGATGTTATTTGTGATGTCAGATTTTCCCGTCACTGTTGGTGCAGTATCCCGTTGACTTTTTCTATTTCGCCTTTTTTAAGCCAGTATCTTGCGGCTGCTCTCTTTAATTCTAAGTGTGCTGGAAAAATTCCTAAATTTACTAATAGGGGGTCTATTGATGTTGTTTCAGAGGCTCCGGTAATTCTAAATATTGCTTCCCTTTGTGTTGAGAGAATATTTATTTTTATAGAGCCCAGTTTCTGTTGTTTATTCCAAGTACTGGCAGGGTATGTGATAATAGCCATAAGGACGTTGCTAAGGTATAATTTAACACAAAACAGAGGGGTCTTAAAATCTTTTTGTGCTATTCTGGCTATTTTTTTGAATGATACTTGTTCCCTTCTCGCAAATTTTGTCGATATGCTCTTTAAAGTTGCATTTTTCATCGATTATCACTTCTAGGAACTTAGTGTTCTTGGCTATGGGGAGTTTTTTATTGCCCAGCTTAATAACTCGGCCACTCTGTAGATTTCCCCTCACCGGGGTGTAAGTTGTTTTTTCCGGCGATATTTTGAGTTTAATCTCCAAGAACCAATTCTGAATCCTTCTCAATGCAGCGTTTGCTTTGGTTTCGAGTTCTCTGCGAGATTCTGCTTCTAGGAGGATCCCTATATCATCGGCATAGGCTGTCACTTCGAGTATTTTCTGATCACCTTCTAAAGCCAGGAAAAGATCGTCTAGGACAATGTCCCAAAAGAGAGGTCCACAAATGTATTCTTGAGGGCATCCCTTTGTAAGTATTTTCGTGACTTGATCATATTTGTCTTTAATGGTTGCGTATCTGTACTGGCAGTAGGAGATAACACTTTTGGTAAGATCACGTGGAGTATTTAGTTTCGGGAGGTCTCTGATTAGCGCTGGCCACCATAGGTTGTCGAAGGCTCCGCTAATATCTATGCAAACAAAAACTAGGTATTTAGCTCTGATTTGCCAGATGGCGCGCAATAATTTTTGAATGGCATCTTCCGCCGATCTGACCTTTCGGAAACCGTACTGGCTTCCGCTGCAGCCGAATTCAGTTCTATATTCTATTATTCTGTTACTTATTAGCTTTTCTTGTAACTTGCCTAAGGTATTGAATAGTTAGATCGCTCGGTATGATTTTTACTGTGTGAGTCCTTCCCAGTTACTTTTTCAAAATGGATAAATTTGCTTGTTTCCAGGACATAAGTATTTTCCCATAAAATAAGCATTCTAATCGTAATGCCTTTTGGTCGTCGTTGTTTGTGTTTGCGTCATCGTCAGGTAGCAAGCTATATTTCTGGGTTCAGCTGGATGATGTTCCAAACTGTTGGTTTTGTTTTAAGTTTAGGGTAAAATCTTGAGATGGCTACTGTGATTGCATCTATGATCGAATCTGTTAGTATTTTGATGTGTATGTTTATGTCTTGATTTCTTTGTGATGTCTGGTGGTTTGTATGCGTTTTTTAGTAGAGGCCAGTCTGCTTTCTTATAGTTAATGATTTTGTTATTTCCCGTAATGATTCGTACTTCTCGACTTTTAGTTATATTGTAAGTAATTGTGTTATGGTCGTTCATTCTCTCATTTTCATATGCATGGATTTTAGTAACAAACATCCTGATAGATTGCTAAACACATGAAGAGCAATATGTTCTTTAGAAGCTTTAAACCTTGTAGCCTGTCTTTCATTTGTTGAAATGTAGGTCCGAGATGGAAGTTTTTTCCAGTACAATGCTGACAAGTCAGCATTAAAAATCTGACCTGATGCATATCCCCCTTTTTTAACATCACCTAAAGCATTTCTCCTTGAAATTTGATGTTGTGCAAGGAGTATTTTTCTTTAGCTTTTGTAACCACCCTGTGCTTGCACTAAATGTATGGCTGTGTCGCTCTGAAGAGGAATAGCTAATCCTTTTAAAATGCTCATAGATTTTAAGTGCTATCTGTTTAATAAGATATCCGCAGACAGGTATCTTTTTGGATATACAGTCTTCCAACCAGATCATCAGAGCTTGTTCCATTTTAACCATATTAACTCTTGTGTACGAGTAATGCGCTTCGCGTCTGACGGGAAACCATTTGTTTTCCTTACTTTTTCTCATTTTTCTTTACAGTCCGAATTGTAGATTCATTAAATTAAGGTTTTTGCAACATACGATATTTTTCTCCATCCTTTAAACGATTTAAAATTTAGATTTTGTCCGCAAGAGATATAAACTTTCTTTTTAATTGTTTTCTGCTTTTATTTATTTCAGCCTTTTGCAAACCTATGGGTAATAATTTTTTTAGGGTTAATATTACAGCAAATATAAAAATTTACCTAGATGTTCTCCAATGTTGTACAATTCTAATAACGTAAATTAAACAAGTCAGACGAATGTTTTACACATACGTCTGAACACAAGACAGACAGAATAAATTAAAAGATAACAATGCTTTATTTTTAGGTCATTCCCTGATAAATGGAATTGTTAACAGGGTATTCCCCTGTGAAATCATGTAAACTATGTACATACAAAAATTTTACACATCGAAAAATCAACATCATCTACGTATCTATAGTCAAAATTCATTGAAGCTACCGTAACACTGCAAGTAACTAACAGAACTAATTGTTGGGCTTCTAAATATAATAAACGGCGCCAGTGCCTTGTTTGTAATTATCGGCATCAGCTTTGTATATGTCTCTGTTAAGAAGTAGAGTAATAATATAATGGTACAAGAATAATGTAAATGCTATTTGGTTGGTCCTTTTTTCTGAGCATATGCCTACATGACAATATTGTACTATATTCTTTACATATGCTGAAGAATAAAATTAGTGACTTTGAATAACTTGGAAGTGACAGAATTTACAGAAATTAGTATACAAAATTTCTGTTTATTTGTATATATAGGTTAACGAACTATACATATTTTGCGTCATTTTAAGTGCACCCTTTATATCATGAAATGGGAAACAATCTAATAGTAAGCTATTCTTAGCTAGAAGAACAAGAGCCACATGTTCAATAATATGAAGTTTCATATAGGTAGAACATGTTTCAAAATTAATTCGCTCCATGCTAACCTACGTTTACCATATTGCTAAAGTTGAATTAATTTTAATTTTAACCCCGTCCTACAGATATTTTTATGTGTAACAGGTTAAGGAGCTACTAAAATCACTTTATTTATTATAATATATTACTATTTAAGGTTGTTGGTATTATTCTTTATGATCCCATTTATTTACTTAAACACCTAATGTATTTATCACTTCAAAAACGGTTTTGGTGCCAATTAAGCACCCCCAATTTTTTCAATATATAATTCGATCAATAGTAAAAATAATAAATGAATTATTAAAAAGTACCCATAATTAACACAGTTAAATAACAAAATAATACAAACTTTTATTTAGCAAACGAATCCGTTTATATAAATAAATTCTGAAACTTTTAATTAAATTCTCCTTGAAGCTAAATTTTAGGTAAAGTTTATAAAACTAATTTGAAAGATTAATACGCACGAATACGTTTTAGGATAATGTACTGCATTAATAATGAGTACGCCTATTACCAAGTTTATAGAATCATTGAGAGTTTGCCGTGAATAATAAGGCATATCTACAAGACATCATTATAGAGTCATCAACAATATCTGAGGATCTAATTTTAAGTAAATAAATATACAATTGGTTATAATTAAAGTAAAAATCAAATAATACTAGAGTTACTAAATAATACTTTATCATAGACCTCACATATAGGTAATATTCTATAATTCACAGTTAAAATGATTTGGTACATTTTGGTTTTGATTACTTATTATTAAAAATGAATTATAATATACTGCAATTGATTTAAATTAAAGCAATATGGGTATTTAAATTAAAAGTAATTAAAGTATTAACTTTATATAAAACGCGACACAGGTCTATGATCGACATCTGACTCTTCTAACGAAAACAGCAATAGATCGCCGGATTTTTAAAATTATTTAACCCTATCGACAACCTGTGATATTGTATATAAAAAGTTGATCCACTATTAAAACTTATAAGGGTATTTTCATTGAATTAATATCGAGATAAGCATCAGTTTGGTGTACATATACAAAACACGTATACTAAATAAAAAAACCATCTGACTCCAGAACAAGAAGATTTAAGTTAAAAGTTATTCAGATAGCCGATAATGATCTTCACTTCAAATTACACAAATGCTTTATTCTTAATTAGGCGTTAAATATAATCTATTTTATAAGTATGTATGCGCATAAATACTAAACAAAGATACTATCTACAATTTCAGGGATTTATGTTTGAATTAATTGTTATTCTTCGTATATCTTGCCTAATAGTAGTTATTGCAATTAAAACAGTTAATGTATGTGTAAAGTTAAAATCAATAGCGATAATCATCGCTAGTGGAACTTTTATGTGAATTGCGTGTTTAATTTCTTACCTCCTTTGCCATTATTGCGGCCAACAAAATGAAAACAGCAACTTTAATTTAGTAGTCGTGCTTTATTAACTTCACATATTATTATTAATAATAACTTTTATTTACAGAAAACTTTGATAATACAGCATGAAGGTGACGTTACTTAGGTACAAATATACACAAGTACATAAATTAAGTTCCAATAAAATTTAGAAGTACTGCAGTTACAAATGATCATTAAAGAATCCGTTAACAGTGCAATGATGTTTGCTAACCGGTTGTTTTTAACTCCATTTTAAATTTATGATAATTTATTATAACAACATTTTCCGATATATATATTTATATATATATATATATATATATATATATATATATATATATATA
>JAHWXV010021512.1:0-11686 GCA_024586415.1 Phrixothrix hirtus
TATATATATATATATATATATATATATATATATATATATATATCGGCATATTATTTGTCAACAAAACTGAAAATTGTTGAATTTTTTGCAGGTTACAGTTTAATAATTTCTCTGTTAGATCGGCTAATTAATTATATAAACTTATTTTTAATTTGCCTGTTCAAGTTCAATACCACTCCTTTTTAAATATATCAAAAACTTATTATTACGGTGTGTTACTTTAGATGAAAGGTGCTGCACATGTGTTGATGTAGAAGATTGGAGATGGAGTTGGAAATTATCCTACGCGTAGAACGCATCAGAAGCGGAAGGCTACATGCCTTGGCTGAAGAGGAAAACAAAGAAATTTTGCAATAGGCCCAGGATTATCGATTTCCAACGTCTACCTAACTACTTCTCGCAAACTGTTATAAATACCTTAAGTTTTAATTCGTGTACAACTAATATCTCTCACAGGGAGAGCGAGTTGCTAGGAACGAATTCAATTCCCTTCAAATGTCTTTATTTACAATAAACGGATCGAAGCCTTTCAGTTAAAATCGAGCCTTACTTATTACAGATAATTTGCTATTAATTATTTTATTATTTACTTATTGATGCCCCTCCCGAGTTTTGAATCCACGAGAGCATCCTATGATAGCGTGGTTAATTTTAATTGTATATGTCCTAGTATTTTATATAATAAAGATTCCCCCCGAACTCACGGACGTTATCTTGAATTCATGAGAGTTCCTAAGGTTACGTACTCCTAAATATTAAATAAATGTCAAAATTTGCTGAGTTCCAGGTCGCTACACTCCCATTTACAAGATTCAGCAAATTTTATAGTAATATTAAGCTAATTGTTTATCTGTTCGCTTGCGTACTAAGACTAATAATTTAATACACAAAATTAAATAAAGATCTCTTGTGGTAGTCTTATTGACTATTCTGCAGAACAGTTGAATGTGCTACCATCACGTCACTCACCAAAATTTATTTTGGGTGACTATTTCATAGGTATAATTGTAAAGCTTATATCTACTTCATTATGTCACTATCTGTGTAGATAAAGTTACCGATGTTAGTGGTTAAGTTTTAACTCCCAGATATTAGTAGTTTATTGTTTTGTTAGCATTTACGTTGGTAATCAGTGTGCCACAGTACTCTAGATGTTGTTTGGGTACTTGCTGCGCTTTTTTAGAGATTACGTCATTTACGAAATTTTGACTGTTGTATTTAAATTGCAAATTATTATTAAAATTAAGTTATATGTAATCAGGATTTTGATTTTAATTTAATAGCGAGGATATAGGTCTTTGGGTAAAAAGGAAGCACTTGTGTTAAGCTTGCGCAGAATGTGAAAGGCCGTCTCGTCATGAATCGTTTATGTCATTTTATGTTGCATAATTTGTCTCTGTATGTATTTAAATGTACTTCACTGAAACCACAGTCCATATGTATGTGTACTGGAGTTCCGTCCATATCACATGGGCATAGTGAGCTTTCTCTCCTATTTATTCCATTTACGTAAGTGGGGAAAGCATCATGATTTATTAATAAGTATATTGGTCACCTGGAAGTGCAGAACCGCTTGTTATGTCCACTAAATTTAACATCAGGCATCAAAGGGGATGCTTCTCTTCCTCAGTGGATTCGCTATACAGGGTTTCCAGAAAAGAGCTCCGGAGTTTTGCGGTTAAATATTTTTATTAAATCAAAATTTTAGTTTAATGTGTTAGACATGAATTTGAAGGTAATATTCTCAAGTTTTTATAACAACTTAGTAAATTTCAATAAGAGCGTTGACATTAGAATAGTGTAAAAAACTCTCAATCAGCGTGTCTATCGCTACAATTAGCAGCGCCGCGGAGCACTGACCTTGCAATAGCGTAGCAGATATTTCTAATGGCGACAATTTCTATCAATTAATTAGAAAACCTTGTAAAGGAGTTTACAAAAGCTGGAAGCGTGCTTAATGTAATGAAAAAGGAAATAGTTCATGATCGTGAAGATGCTACTACACTGTTGGTGAGATACTCCGTTAACATTAATTATCGGTTATCATTGAGTGAATGGTCTGCTGAATTATCAATAAGTAAATCGCACATACGAGGTACGACAATTAAATAATGAGACTGATTTTTTTTGCAAGATATGGCAACCCTGTAGCATACACTGGCGCTCTATCTTTAACCTTGATCTCTAAGGTATTTATAGTCCAAGGGGCACATTGATATGGTCACTCAGTCGTGAGTTGTGCTGTAATAAGGGAACACGTGTTTTTGTCTCTCGTTACAGAAATGAAATCGCGAAATATTGCGCGACGGTATGACATTTCTTTTAGTGTTAAATTGGGTGAGATTGCGACGACAACTTACGTTAAGCTTCAGAAGGCTTTTGGAAATGAGTTTATGTCAAGAGCTCCAGTTTTTCGTTGGTATAAAATGTTTTGTGAAGGCAGAACGAATGTTGAATATGAAGACCGCAGCGGACAACCATCAACCTCACGGACTGATGTCACCATGGGCAGGGTACGTGAAATCGTGCGATCTGATCAAAGTTTATTCATTAAAATGATAGCACAAGAACCCAACATCAACGGGAAACTGTTCGTCAAATACTAACTTAAAATCTGGATATGAAAAAAATTTGCGCAAAGATGGTCCCTAAGAATCTTATAGACCAACAGCGAGAAAAACGGGAAAATGTGGCAGTCGATTTGTTAGAGCAAGCGGAAATTAATCCAGATTTATTCAGCCGTGTTATCATCGGTGATGAAAGTTGGTTTTACCAGTGCAATCCAGAAATAAAACGTCAAAGTTCGCAATGGTGTTCAAAAGGATCACCCTGACCAAAAAAAGCTCGCATGTCAAAATCGAAAGTCAAATTCATGTGTGCTTCTTCCAATCCAAGAGCTTTGTTCATAAAGAGTGGCGCTTCCTGGCCAAACAATTAACCAATATTTCTACAAAGAAATTGTAGAAAGACTCCGAAAACGAGTTATCCGTGTCCGTGCATACATTGCTGATAATTGGATTCGTCATCGCGATAATGCGCCATCCTATACTAGATTGTCTGTGTAGCAATTTTTAACCTCAAAACGCATTTCAGTACTACCACAGACAGCTTATTCACCCAATATCGCTCCATGCGACTTTTTTCTATTTCTAAGAGTCAAAATGGTGGTCAAGGGACACCATTTTCAAACAACAGAAGATATCTAAAAAGCTGTGACGAGGGTCTTAGAGGACACTCCAAACGAAGAGTACCAGAAGTGTTACCAGCAGTGGCACAATCGCTGGAGTAAGTGTGTGCAAGCAGAAGAGAAAAATTTTGAAAGAGATTACACTAAAGATTACTAAAACTAAAAGTAATTTTTTCGACATCAGTCTCATTGCTTAATTGTCACACCTAGTACACAGAATCCTCCAAGAAAGGAAAATTTGACCGTTTAAGCCCATTTACAATCATAAATTAGAAGCTGGAGATGATGGACGTCGACTGCTGTTTTGTTTATGGATTAGAGATAAAATTTGGAAGATAGATATTTTTATAAAAAATAATTTTTATGGATTAATCAACTTTTACAACAAATAGCGACGTGTATTCGCAAAATTGTAAGTATTGGTCACATGAAAATTCACATTTTCATATAATGACTAACAGTCAACGTTATAAGAAAGTAAATGTATGGTGTGCAATAAGATATGATAAAATTATTGACCCTTTCTTTTCCGATACCACTTTAAACCAACATCGTTATTTGGATATGCTCGAAAACTCTTTTACCTGCTATGAGAAATGTCAATTTAGAAGATTTTTATTTTCAGCAGGATGGATGTTCAGCACATTCAACTCGCCTGGTTACACATGTTTTTTTTTGATTCAGCACTTTCACGAAAACTGGATTGGACGATATAGTTTAATACATTGGCCAGCGAGATCACCTGATTTGACCCCTTTAGATTTTTATTTATGGGGTTACTTGAAACAAAAGGTTTATTCATGTGGCCTTCATGATAACCTTCAATTATTATAACAAAACTCAGGAATGCTATGGATAAAATTAACGCAACAACCATAACAAAAGTATTTGAGGAGTTTCGAGTTAGAGTGGAAAAATGTGCGGATCGTGGAGAAATTCATATCGAGTGATTATTATGTATTTTATTTTTTTTAATAAAATACTTCATTAGAAAGATAGATTAATTTTTTTTCGATAACTTGCAGAATACTTGTTTCTGTAATGTAAGAGTACAAATCAAATGCTGATTTAGTCAAAGTAATCCGCTGTTTGTGAAATTTTGTATATGGACATAATTTCATATTCTGAACAATTTTTCTTAATAACATTTTGTCATATTATTGACCAAAATGGCACTTTACCTCAACATAAAATGATTTTTTCTCAATTATCATGACCATCTTGGATTTTAAAAAGTAAAAACGTGCTTAAAATTCTTTTCAGATCAAGCACGCCTGCATCTCAAAACATCAAAACGAGATTCCAAAATCTAGTGAAGTCAATCCGGGGACTCACTGTATAAATGAATATGTTATGAAATTTTAATGTTAAATTAAATAAACTGAAAGCAATTAAGTTAGTATTGTATATACAAATATACATGTAACGAATTAACGTTACAACTAATCGACAAATGTTCTTGAAAATTGGTGTGACGCCATGATGATTTCATATTGTTAGTGCTATGTCTTGCATTTTTACTTAACTTATTGAACTAGCTCCATACTAAATTTAGTAGACTATCCATTTACATCTATATTGGTTTGTATGCTGTAAACAGTATTCGCGTTGTTTACACTTATATTTCGTTTGAAACCTGCAGAATGAACTTCAGCATTCTTTATTCTAGTTGTACTTCAACTTGGCAATCTTTCATGTGCCACCGTTGACTTTCGATTGGATTTAGATTGGGTAAATGAGGAGTAACCACAATCTCACTTAAATGGTATACTTAGGGTCACAATGTTATTGAAATCAGTACTATTATGGCAATCCCAATCTTCAGCCACTGCTACCCAAGTTTTCCTTCAAAATTTTTAAACAAAGATCTAAATTCATTGTCGATTCGGTAAATTCAAGATTACTTACCCGCTTTCTCAGCATTCATACAACCCCACGCCACCATTTTGCCTCACTGTGTTTAAAAGTACCCTTTTGAAGGTAATATAAATACTACGTGACAATTTCAAAGGCATTAGGATGAAAGAATTATTATAAATTATATATAAGTTGTTATATTATAACCAAATTTAAATAATATATAGCTGTACCTTTCTTGCTTTTATTACCAAACTATTGTGTTATTATTAAATAATAAAAAAAGTTATAATTTAAAAATTCTGATAAAAATATATTATATCTATAATATCGTTAGAAATGAACTTGAAATATTTGAAGAAAACAGACCCTATAGTTTTTGGAAAATCAGTTAAGCATCTATTTATAAACGGTTCTTAATATGTTTTTCATAATTTTTGCAGATTGTGTGAAATCTGTATTAATATCTATTTAAATTACAAAATCAAAAATTAAACTATAACTTTGTTTATTATTATATATAATAAGCAAGAAAAGAGTGCAGTTATCTGTAATTTAAATTTGGTTATATTTTAATTAAAGTACGCTGTATATTTGAGATTGTGAAGTGGTGCATGTATTAACCTTTTAAATGCAACATTAGAATTTCTGTTAAAATGTGTTTCAAATTGTGCTCATACAGATGAAATTTGTACCTGTGACTAAAAAGAAAACTATTCCAAAACTAGTAATCATATTTCAGTTCCTGTGTAAATTGTAAAATTTCTTTCGGTTTACTTAGGAAATAAATGTTTTTTGCGAGCGCTACGACGATTTCAATCTCGTTTCCTTAAATAGACTTATATAATTGTTTTAATATTAATATTTAATTGTAAGTCTAATTTTATGGTTTTTGCGTATTTGCTTCTCAATTTATAGCTCATCTTTGTATTAAAAATTTTTTACGCCTTCAATTTGATTTAGTTTAAATTGTTCCATCATATCTGTTATTCATTGGAAGTGGAAGCAATAGGAAGGGGCAAATTAAGTAAATGTTTTCTGGTATGGCAAAAACTTTGGCCGAAACAAATTGTACAAGAGACTGTATTTCTAAATGCTGCACTAGTATGCCTCTACATACTAGGCACACAGATTGAAATCTGATCGAAGTCGGTAAAACTTCTCAGTAGAGAAAATTTAAAAAACCTACCTTCTTCCCGGATAAAGAAGTAAAATCGTCTTTATTATAAATCTTCATGTAATTTATAAACTCATAAGAAGAGTTTTGCATGTTCTAATGATCAGCAGCCTTAATCACTAGAAAATTACGTATTTAGAAATACAAATCGTCGTATACGGAAAGTATAAGGTTCTACCGTGAGAAATAAACATTAATGAACTAAAATTTAAATGTGATTGCTTAACGTTTAAACTACAACAATGGAAACCTGATGCAAACAGAGACCCCAAAGAAGTTGTAAAATGGGCAACAACGTTGAAAAAGTTGTCTTTATCTACAGTTCAATAACAATGCAATGCTCATTACAAAACAATAAACACCTTTAAAAATGCAACAAGCAGCAGTAAAGCGCAAAAGGCCGCTAATTAAAAATATTTTAGACTTTTTTATTTGGGAGTATTTTCTAATAAGAACCGCCAAAGTCAAAACCAATGCACAAAGAAGCAAAAATCAAAGTAGTCCTCTGGTAAATAAATAAATGTTCTTTAAACTGAGCCTAAGAATATCCAAATCATTGGAAACAGGAGTTAGTTAAAAAGCCGAAAATAGCGATTAGATTTTGAAATCAAATACGCATATGATACAAATAACTTGTGCAAATATAAAATACAGTTATAAATAGAGGATTAGTTACATTTTAGTATATTACGATACAAGATCGATAAGTGCCTTACAACGAGAATAAGTTAGAAAAACAAGATCCAAAAGATCGAGTTAGACTTGTAGACCAAAATGATCCCACAAACATGACGATATCTCGAGCCCCTACCGCCAAAGCCGTCCCACTTTGAAATATTAAATGGTAACCCTACCCTTACGACACATCATTGGAAAGGTCTTGAAAAATACTTTTCATCGATATCATACAAGTAAAGAGTTATTCAACAATAAACTGTTCGAATAATGAACTCGTAATTTACGTGATAAATTGGTTTACTGAGTAAATGATAAAATACACATTAAGCAATGTAACTAATTTATTTAGGTTACAGTTATGTAGCACAAAATTAAATTAAGTGTTCGAACTGTCCACCATTTTGTTCGAAACAATAAAATAAACGCTGTTCAAATGCACGCCTCACAATTGCAAACAATTTCCTTAGAATTGAACGGCATTCGCTGATTATCAGATCACACAGATTTTCAATTGCAGCAGGCTGTGTTTCATACACCACTCGCTTTAAATGACCGCAAATGGTAGCCATTATATGGGACCTCTTCTTCCAATTCACTGATCCGAAAATGCATCGTTTAAAGGTTTCCGAAAAGCAGTGGCATAATTAATGAAGAATGAATTAAGTTTTCATTACATTTTAGGTTTGCGTCAAGATTTCATTGAGTCTCTATTTCATCTGTGATGAGAGGTCCGATAGCATTCTGTAGCATGTTCGGGTAGATATCTACAGTTAGATTTCCTTCGAGAAACAGAGGACCCACGATTGTGTCGCCGATAATATCTGCCACATCTTAATTTTTTGGGGTCATTAGGTATGTCTATCACTAAAAAGGTGCTGATTTTCGTCCGGCCAATAGCGGCAGCTGTGTTCGGATCATTTTTAATTTCGTCCGTTATCTTTTCACAAAATTGAAGTCTTTGGTCGTAGTCGTCTTTGGTCAGTTCTTGCATAGTTTGAATCTTGTAAGGGTAAAATTTATTTAACTTGTGTGCTCGCCGTACTTTTTCTCACGAAAGTCCTGTGGCAATCGCTGCTTTTCGAACTGAACACATTTAAGTTGCAGCAAAATGACCAAGCACTTCTACCTGGGAAACTTCATCCAGTACTCCGCACCCAATTAGATTCTGGTTTACCACTGACCCCGATTGTTCAAATTTTATAACTAATTTTGCCATATAGATATGACTGCATTTTTTATCTGGATGCCTGACATTAAAAGCAGCAGCTGTTCTTAACGCAGACCGACTTTCAGAACCGTAAATGAAAATAATTTCCACTCTTTCAGCTAACGTGTACACAATGTTGTGCAGTTACACCAAAATACTTTTAGATACTAAGCTTTGATAATGTTAAATCCCAAAAATCCAGTTTTCCTGAAAAATACTTAAAATTCAATTACAGTCCGGCCAATGAGAAATTCGGTAATTTATATTTATAATGAGCAAGAAATTCCAAACATTTTCTTGCCACTATAGATAGTAATGGCTTGATGGCTTGATCCTACAAATGAAATTTTTGTCAATTACCTACTAGATCAATTTGTCACGTAAATTACGAGTACATTATCCAATCAGCTTATCGTTGAATAACTTTTTACTGTGTTATCCCAATCTACCTTTGTATGATATCAATAGAAAGAAATTTTCAAGAGCTTTGCAACGATGTATCTCAAGGAGAGGTTTGCCATTTAAGTTTCCAAGGTGTTGGGACCTTGACGGGTGGGGATATCTCCATGTTTGTGGGGTCACTTTGGTTCCCCCTGCGTACTACCGAAATGTTTGGCCATTTTCTTGATTTCTCCTAGTTTAAACAAAATGCGCCCGATTGAAGCTTTTGAAAAAGTCACTGGGTATAGATGTATATTTAATCTAGTAAAACGAATCTGTGCATTTACAGTGCACTTTCTGTCATTACCTGTCCACCGCAACTGTGATGGAGTTTAGGAGTGCTAATACATCTGTATTTAAAGTATGACTACATAATCTAGATTTTTATATTTAATTATGGATTGCGAAGATAATTTAAATTAAGTTGATGAAAATAAACATTACTAACATATAAAAATCCCACAAACTCTTATTTTACGTTTGATAAGATCTAAAATGAAGAAATTTGTCACTTAAGGCTGTACAACGAAAGTTTGCGGAATTTTATGCAACAATTTTTGTTTACGAAAATCCTTTTAATACAAGCAGTTTTTAAAATTTAAAATCGGCTTTACTGACGGATTTTGTAAAACAGTCACAATATGACGCCCTAATCTACAAATATTTTCAGGTAAGCACAGACACCTATTCCTTTGTAAGTTAAAGCTTATTTGAATTATTTCCTTCCATCTTTTCACCAGTTGAAAGTTTAAAATCATTATTTTTTTGACCAAAAGGTACATATGTACATATACTGATCTTGTAGCATACTGTATATAATTAAAGAATAAATTCAAAATAAAGTAGTTTTGGGTTTATACTTTGCAGTTTTTATCAAATTAATCAGTAAATGTTTTAGAAACTTTAAATTGTTCTATAAATATTAAATATAGCAATAATGATGAAGTGTAATTTGGGAATGCGAGCAACTTAAATTAACATATTTGAACGGCGGGGAAGTTTTAATATTGATAAAGAAAGCACAAAGTTGTTGTAACTTTTATTGATTAATTTAATAAGAAGTTGTACAGTTTAAAGCCAGAAATTTATTTAGTTATAAACTCTAGCTCTGAAGGTTTCGATAAATGTAAAGTATAAATCTATTTTATGAGCCAAATACGCAAAGGCGATTATTTGGTATAGCTTACATACATATCAAATTATTAATTAATTGTTTTTCAGTTATTTGTTGCGTTTTAATTAAAAATGACTGGTTCTAGAGAAAATAACCTAAATCTAATATTACTGGTCTGGCAAACTAGGTATATGAACATGAAGCTCGTAGAGACTTGCTGGCGTTCACATTAAAGTCTTAAAAACGGGATTAGCACAAATTGTATCCCAATTATTATTAACATGTAAGTCACTTAAGAATACAAAGAGATTAATTAATTAACATAAAAGCATATTTATCGCAGGCAGAAGGAACTAAAGAAAAGAAAGTTTAGCGTTATTTCAATTGAATTATATTCAATACTTTATTTATTACTCTAGCATGACATTATTGTCAATTTTACATTAAACACGTTGATTATAATAAACGTAGACAACTGCAATAAATTCTTAAACCAAATTGTTTTAAAAAACATTAAGGCAGTAAAGTATAGTAATATTTATAAACTAAAGGTTAATTACTTTAAACGTAAACTACAATTGGAATTGCTATAATAGGTAATGAGCAAAAGAGGGTATCTAACTAGTAGTTCATGAAAATAAAGCTAAAGTTTCTGACGAAAGAATTGCACGATTCTGCGTATATCGTAATAGAAAACGAAATGTGTAAGCATGTCGATCTCATCGCCTCCAATTTTTATTGCAGGAAATTGCTTTCTATTATTTGTATTTTGTTAAAAACATTCCACGCTAACGTGCAACAGGTGACCTTAAAGAATTTTAGTTAGTGTTAATTTCACCACGATACCTGAAACACTATTTGTTAACGTACTTTTCCATGATTACGGATGTTGTAGTATTGTTTAGTAACAAATAAAGCAAGAAGAAACAGAAATTTCGTTAAGTTTTATTTATTTATATCTTGTTTAAGATTATACTCATGAATGTATTCAAATAAATAAAATTCCGGTTGACTGAGCCGTTACTCAATGGTCTTAAAGCACATAAATTATTGTAAAGGATTGCTATACCTTGAAAAATACTGAAAACAAGTCATAAAGTTCTGCATGGAATAAACGTTCCCACAAAGTTGAAATATAAACCTGGTATAAAGGATATTAATTCTTTCAAAACGATTCACACAAATGTTCTTCTAAGTCTAACTTTTATTTTAACACTCAAAATAAACAAAACCAATGTAGCTGCTTAGGCAGAGAATAAATTAAGCATAACTAAGTGCGACAGCGCCTTACAAAGCGCTCGACTTAGCTTGATAGTGATTAGAATACTTACACACCTTTTTTTGTGGCAATTTACTTAGTACAGTCCGTAACTTTTTCAGGTTCAAAGTGTTTAATAAAATGTCATCATGATAATATAAACTGACGTATCCTTCAAAATGATGCTTTTTTGGAATTGCATGTTCATGCGCTAACTAACAAATAATTTTGTGACGGTTTCAGAATTTTGATTTTTGCCAGGCTTTCATTTCTCTCGTATTTTACACGCCAATAACACTTAACTGCATGTTAAGTTATGATATAGAAAATATATATAATTAACGATATACGTTTATTAAAAGCAAGGCATCCATAGTTAAATAAAAGGAGTCGGAAATTAAATATAAGATGAGTAATGCCCTCGTAAAGGATTATGATTTTTACACAAAATACCTCGGTACAAGTAGCCAAACTGAATAGGTCGGTCTGCATCTACAGTTCTTGAACTTACATCTACCAGTATTATTGTTTAATACATGAAAGGAATTAGAACATGAGATCCTAATACGATATTCGATATTTTTTGCCCTCTTCCGTAGTCAATTTAATCTCAAACCTTATATTTTACTGTTGAAGGGCCCCAATGTTAATTATAATATCTAAAGTGCTTTAAAAATTCTTTGGGTTTAGTTGGCTTCGTGGTGGTCAATGCTATATCTCAAATATTGTAATCGTTCTATTTCGCAATACCTGCAGAATACCTACAT
>JAHWXV010021528.1:0-12449 GCA_024586415.1 Phrixothrix hirtus
TACTTTAAAATTTTTAGTCATTTTGAATTTGTTTCTTTTTCTGTACTAGGCTAGGGAGATAGCCTTGAGATAGTTTAAGTAAAATGATTTAAGATTGATCAAACTATATTAAAGATAACATAACTTAACGATTGAGAACTATATATCACTACAACATTAAGCGAAAATGAATATTTTAAAAAGGATGAGTATGACATGCGCAGTAAATATTGCATGATGATAACTAAACGTAAATTTTTAAGCACAAATACAATCCGAAGTCAAACTTCATATTAAAAAATTTACTAAACTACATTTTTAGTTCAAAATGGACGTTATAGACTCCATAAAATTTATTGAAGCCAAAAATAAACATTGCAATTGCAAAAGGGTAAAATGTAAACCTACATTTTCGCTACGTAAACATATGTATATAACACAACATGTGATTTATTCTTTCTTTTAACTATTTGTACGTGTTGTTTTGCTCTTTAAAGATCGTAAGTGAATGTTTTGTTTAGGGATGGGGGACTGAAATATACCAGGTGGTATCCAGATGTTCTCGAACTACTCTAGAATAACGCAAATGTAAAATAGTAACGACGCGCGCCAATAGGTCATAAATATGTGACAAGTTTGAACTTGTTCTGTTGAGTAGAAGCTGCTGTAGGACGGTTTGCATAAAGTGTTAACTGTATCGATTTGCCAATTTTACGATAGATGCAAAATTGGAGCAACACGCGCACATTAAATTTTGGTTTAAACTCAAAAAGTGCCACCAAAAGGTATAAAATAATTCAGGAAGCGTTTGGTGACGGTTCGTTAAGCCGAACACAAGTTTTTGAACGGCATACCTGGTTCAAAATTTTCGACGTCCACCACACCAGAAAATATTGCAACAATCTAACAATGTGTTCGTGATGATCGTCGACAAACTATTGAAAACATTGCAGCTAAATTTGGATTAGGCCATGGAACGTGACAGCGCATTTTGAGCGAGGAATTGGGACTGCCCCGCATTGCCACGAAATTTGTTCCAAGACTCTCGACAATTGATCGAAAGCAGCAAGATTTGATCCGCGCACTGAGCTGAAACGACTTGTTTCGGAAGATGCTAACCTTTTTTGTCTAAAATCCTAGCAGGTGATGAAAGTTGGATTTATGGATATGACCCAGAAACCAAGTAATAGTGAGTCAGTGGAACCATTTCAGTTCGCCAAGACCAAAGAAACGCAGGCAAGTGAAAAGCAACGTCAAGAGCATGCTTGTTGTTTTTTTGACATGAAAGGCAATTTGCGCTGAGAATTAATGCCACCAAGTGTAACACCAAGTTACACTGAGAGGACGTCAGACGCAAAGTATCTGGAGGTAAAGTTTTTGAATTACATCATCTCTTTCCACACGCGATCATTTTTGGCACAAAATTCGATAACTGTCGTTCCCCACTCGCCCTCTTCGCCGCCTGATTGGCACCGTGCGACTACGGCCTCTTGCCGAAAACAAAACTGCGAATGAAAGCTCAACGATTTTATACAATTAAATACAGTGATTGACTCGTTCACAGAAGCAAACTTCCAAAGAATTTTTGGACAGTGGGAAAAACGCTAGAATTGGTGTATACTAGCGGCAGAAGACTACTTTCAAGGTAACGATATTGGTGTAGCATAGAGACGAGTTTTGGAATTTTTATGCATCAGTTCGGGAACATTTGGACACCACCTCGTATTTTACACGGGGCAGCTAAAAACCTAACGTTGGTACTAAGATTCTTTAACGAGAAAAATGGTTATACCAGAGATTGAAAACAACTAAGTTTTTGAAACGCAAAAATTTGTTAATTTAGTTTTCTTTCTGGTATAACCAAGTTTTTTACTTATTTTTATTTAATATTGAGAAAATGAATCTTGTATGCATATATCAAGTACAACGTGTAATACCTTAGGATTTATTGTAGGGCCGCCGTCAGGTAGGATGCCTTTAAAAATTATTTTCCCGCTCTTGATATGCGGAATTACAGTTTTTGTTTTGTTATTCTTTCCTGTTCTTTGTAATTTGTTATCCTAATTCATACGGTACCTATTATCTTTACTGCTTGTGGCCAAATTAATTAACAAACTTCTTAATTATGAGTCAAAAATTAGTAGTGAGAAAGAAGAAAGCACATCAAATTCAAAAATTATCAACTTTCCACTTCCTGGATATTCCAAAAGTATCAAAATCTATTTAATCAATTTATGACGACACTAAACAACAAGGTGTTGAATGTTAACTCAACCCAAATTCGTTACTTTAAACGGTTTCAACCAACAAGTATTTATAATATAAATAAATTTACGCAGGTGCCCAACTCACGATTAAAACGCAAATAAATAATGGAAGAAATTTACGTTGATTGATTTCAGCTTGGTAAGACGTAAAATAACTAATGGACAAGCCAACTTGTGAGATTTCGAAACAACTACAAAGGAATCGGAAGAAGGTTGCACAAAATCCAACACCGGATCGGCACAATTAGTTAATGGCCAACACTAAACATTTTAATATAGTCTTTTAATAATTAAGTAACGATGAGGATCGCTATATTTCTTGAGTGCTTTGACAGGGAGGGAAAGAAAGTATTAATTCTACTTCCAACTTCACTTTTCAAGGGCTTAACATTATCTGCGCTTTTATAAAGTGATGTCTTTTTTACAATGATTTTTATGTGCGCTATAGTTTTATAAAGCATTTTTATGTTTTTGACCTTCATATATAGGCATACTTTTAGATTACAATAAAATCCGACGTAACAAAAGTATAAATTATTATTCTATCATTCTGTAACTTACAAAATTAATTGAAAAGAATTTTAATATATGTGTACTATGACAGATAATGGCAGAGCCATCTATTGTTTATATTAGGAGGTATTTTAATATAAATAAAATAATGCAGAAGATTCCTCCTAAAAATGGCACGAATTTTAAAAATGAATTCGGCACAAGTGAAAACCCATGAAATTAAATGAACAATTCTAAGGCTTCTCACCCTAAGATTTTTATAACCTAACTAAATAGGCAAAAATATAAAAGTTTGCATTTCCAACCAGCGTGACACAACACCAGCAGACCAATGATTTCGCCCTAGTAGGGATCATCAGTGCGGGGTGGTTGTGCATGCTGGTTCGATGAACCTCTTGACAGGCAGTGCACCAAGGTAATTAAACCTCTTTACACCTACGTCCTGAACGACACTTTGCACTTTTTATCATTGAGAATGGATCCCCAGGAGTCTTGTTCCTATATCTCCATATGAGTGTTTGCTTTTCACGGATTGTTTTGTTTTCTGCGTTAAGCAGTGCCCATCTTTGGGGTGTGTTAATTATGGCCCCGTTACGAACACCGCTAGGATGTCCAGCAGCCGGGTCATTATTTTTGTCATGCCCTCACCGAAGGTTACGGCGTCTTTTGCTGTCTCCATCATTATTGCCGCCACATTTATGATTTTCACTGAGTCAAACTGCACCGCTGCTGCTGCTGGTTGCGCTGGGATGGCTGGCGGCCCTTTTACCGCTTCCGCGTATGATACTCCTCCTGTAATTGCTGCGGGATTTGTCTTGATGACTTCCTTTGCCAGTGTCGTTTCCATGGGGAATTTTGGGCACCCTCTGAAGCTTGCGGTGTGGTTACCGCCGCAATTGGAACATGTCGCCGGTGTTTCGCGCAATTTTTTACATTCCATGGTGTGTGGTCACTCGCGCAGTTTACACACTTTGGGCCAGCTTTGCAGCACCTTTGTGAGGGCCCGAACTGCTGCCAACGATGGCACTGAATGATGCCTCTTCTGTCGTTGCGAGGCACCTCAACACTTATCCGGAGGTGTAGTAACTCCCGTAGGTCAAAGACCTCTTTTTCTGTGGGCGATTTCGTTAATTTAACGAAGTTCAATGGAATTGGGCATCTGGTTCTCCTGCTGCGCATTCTTTTGACGTTTAGTGCCGGGAGGTGTTTTATTTTCAGCTTTTCGAGGGTGAGTTCGTCAGGTATAGCTTCTGGCAGCCACCTGATTACTACCTTTAGCGTTTTTTCGTCGGGTAGTAGGTTTGTATGATAGGGCAGCTGCCTATCGTCGAAGGTTTAATGTTTTTATCTTGGAACATTTTTATTATGCTCTCCCATTCATTTTTGCTTCTGAGCACTATGGGGGATACTTTTTCTACCTCCCTCGTAGTGCTCGTTGGGTGTGATGTTGGTCTCGTTTCTTCTTCTTCTGCTTCTGGCGCGCTGTCGGTAAAGACTTCGAATTTGTTCGTCGTTTTAATTTTCGGAGTCGGGACTTCTTTACCTGTCGCTTTGGATTACCTAGGTTTCCTTTTCTTACTTTTTGGGTAATGAAATCGTCGGAGGCACTTGGTGACGCATCTGTTGAGTACTCTATTTCTTCGTCGAGTAATTTAATGGTCGCCTTGGCCGTCCTGTTCTTGACTTCATATTCTTGGAGAATTCTCTCCGCTTCATTTCCTGCTATTTCAGGATGGTTTTATGTCAGTTTGATGACTTGGCCTGGGAGGTGCCGTAACACTTCGTCGGAAGGCCGCAATGACTTGTTTGGGTTTATATCGTCAACCCATTTTAAAAATCCAATAAGCGATCGTGAGTAGCGTCGTCTATTTCAGTACTAGTAGGCATCTTGACTTGTGATATTTACAGCAAGAAACTTGTTTGATACCGTAACCAACCCACCGCAGCAAGCTGAAGGGGCCTAAGTTACAGTATCTCAAAAATTAATTAGAGCGCACTAAACACAACCGGACTGCATGAAGGTTCGCCTGCCACATCGATTCTCTCTATTGTCCTGAACGGGTTACGACCTGATGTTTAAGTATTTGTAGCCACAGTTATCGTATGAATCCTCTCACTTTTTCAAGTGAACGAAGGGTTGGAGCTGCTCATGGATGAACTGTTCGATTGTGGGAATGCTCAGATCTTCGTGGATTTGCGAAGTTCGCATAAACCACGGAGAGTCTGTAGTCATGCGGAAGCATTTGCTTTGGATGACTTTCAGTTTCCTCATGTTTGTTCTAGCGGCATATCCCCAGACGGTTACCGCGTAGACCATTGTCGGGCGGATGATCACCTTGTAGGGTCTAACCTTTTTTCCAAGGAAAGCCTACTTTGGCGGTTCAACAGACAATACAATACTGACACGCCGGCTTTTGCACGTGAAGTGCAATAGTTGATGTTGTGTCTCCATGTCAGCTGGGAGTCAAATACGACACTTAGGTAACGAACCTCGTCCTCCCAAGGAATTGAAATGTTAAATATTTCGATTTCTTGTAAAGGGAGTGTACGCCTACGCGTAAAGAACACCGCAGTGCTCTTTTCCGCATTGACGTCGATTCTGCAGATTCGGAACCAGGTTTTTAACCCAAGAATTGCCGCTTGTAGGTTGCGGATGGCTAGGTTTGGATCTCGGAATCGGGATAAGATAGCGACGTCGTCAGCGTAAAGCACGAGCGTCTTGTTCGTCTGTCAGGTTACTGCAGAAGATAGTGCAAACCAACGGCGAGAGGAAGGAACCTTGCGGAACCCCCGCCTCTACGTTCCTCGGTCGCGAGCGACGCCCCCCCCCAGTTTGTTTTTAAATAACCTATCCTTAAGATAGGATGCAACCAGCTGAACGAGCTTCCGAGGAAAGTTTGGTTTCAGCATCTTGTACAGCAATTCCTAGTGCCAAACCTTGCCGAACGCCTTGGCGAAGTCCAGAAAGACTGCCGCAGTCACATTTTTGAAGGCGAAACCTTCGGTGATTTCTTCGGCGAGTCTGAGCACCTGATTAGTGGTGGTGTGGCCCGGTCTGAAGTTGAATTGTTCGTCAGGAATGATCTTTGCGTTTTCAGTCGCATCTTTCAGACGGTTCAGTGTTATTCGCTCTGCCAGCTTTCCCAGACAAGAGAGAAGGCTGATAGGGCGGTAACTCTGCGGGATGGTTTTGTCTTTTCTGAGTATGGGAAGGACGATGACGTTAGCGGATTTCCAGGATGAAGGAAATCGTCGAAGTCTCAACATCGGGTTCACGATGTTTACTACTGCGCCAATTCTCTTGGGTCGGAGGGCCCTGAGGGAGGAGTTTGAAATGTTGTCAGGACCGGGGGTCTTTCGCGGCTTGCACAGCTTTATGCAATCGCGTATCTCGTCCGAGAAAGCAGGTAGGATGTAGGTAGGGATTACGCTGTCCTCGTCGTCGTTTACGGCGGCAATATGGCGTTTGACTGACTTTTAGATGCGCTCGACGAAGTCAAGATCGGCGTGAAGGAAGTTCAGAGATCATTGCAGCTCTAGGCTGTCTTGCGAATGCCTCTGTCTTGTCTGCGGGATCGTAGACTAGACCGTGCTTGCCGTGAATCGGCGTCACTTTGGCCATGCTCCATAAGGAATTGTCTTCCGTTTCCTGCGACTCGAAATTCTCCCCCTAGGTACGGTTGTAGTGCTCCCTTACGATCCGCTTCACTTATGCTGCAAGACTATTCTTGAGTACTCGATCTTCAGGGTCAAAGTAGCTCTGCCGACGGCGTCTGGCGCGGTTCTTCTCTCTGATGAGTTCCCTCAGATATTTTGGAAGAACTCGCTCACTCGGCTTCCTCCTCACGTTCGTCGCAAACGGGATAGAATCCTAGATGCTAGAAGTGAGGTGGGCGATGGATTACTCCAGCTCATTCTCGGTACATATTTGCTCGATGCGACCGACATATTACTGTAGGTGTAAGAAGGCGAGCAATGAGACGCGCTGCAGCATTTCGGGAGGATTGACTTCCTCGCCTAGGAAAAGCAAGACGGGATTTTGGTTGGAGTCAAGGTCTTGGATGGTAGCGAGTTCGTGATGGAAAATGACATATTTTAGAAGAATGATGTCCAAGACGTCTCGGGAGCCTAGAGTTGAGATAAAGTTAGGTTAGAGTGATCCGTCAACGATAAAATTTTGATTAGTTTCAGAAAAATCATAGAGTTTTCTTCCATTTTGGTTTGTTCGCCAACTGTTCCATGATGGATGTTTAGCGTTGAAATCGTCAGCTAGCATAGTCGGAAACTGGCTGTCTAGTAGATTGTCCAAGTCCTGAGGGTCGATTTATTCCCTTGGGGGATGATAAACTGTCACTAGACGGATCCAACCGTTGCCTTCAGTATTTATAGATAATGCAGTCGCCTCGATGGTGTGGAGTTTTGTGAGAGGTTAAATATGGTGATCTATGCGCGATTTGACATAGATCGCTATGCCATCCCCACGTGCGTTGGATCGGTATTTCCTGTAGAAGGAATAGTTTCGAAGTCGGGGTGTATCTGAAGCACGTAGATGAATCTCGCAGACCATAATTCCGTCCGAGCAGTGCCTTTCGGCAAAGTCTCGGAGTTCATCCCGCTGCCGTAGAAGTTCGTTGGCGTTCCAGTAAGCCGTCTGTAGGGAACTAGGTTTAAATAGTGCGTTATCCATTTACGGGCTGGAAGAAAACTGGGAAATGATATCGGGAGCGACGCTAATAAGGCGGCGATGACGCCGATATCGGCAACGGCGTTACCGACAGCATCAGCTACCTTACGTGCGACCTGGGAGAGTTTGAGGATATCTATAGAGCCCAGAAGCTTCACTAGGCTTGCCATGCTCAGTGGCTCTGCCTCTTGCCGTCTAGAAGCCAGGATGGGAGGTTCCACCGAGTAGGTGGGCCTGCAATAATTGCCGAACTAGTGGTAGTGGAAACAGGTTATCTAGCTTGAAGCCTAGGGAATTCTGCACTTCTTGAGGCGGCCTCGGCGTAGGAGGAATTAGGGTGAACATCCCGTGGTACTGGTTGTTGCACTACCTCCGGACAGCATTCACAACCGCGATAATTCGCGGTGCGACCCTTTCCGCAGTTAGCGCACTTCGCTTCCGTTTCCCGCGGCCTGATGTAGTCCCCGGAGTGGTGTTCTCTTGCACACTTCAGACACTTCGGAGCTGCGCTGCAAAGCCGTTGAGAGTGTCCGTAAAGCTGGCAACGATGACAATGCCCGATGATCGTGCGGCGGTTCAATCCTAACGATAAGGCGCAGAACCTCCTTGACGTCGAAGATCTTCTTCTCCTCCGCAGTCTTGGAAAATATCGCTAATACCAGCGGTATAGGTACTCTCTTGAGTCCCCTTCACATACGGTGCACGGATAGCACCGTAAAACATTGCTTCCTCAAGTCCTCGGAGATTTCCTTTACCATTATGGCCTCCGGGATGCCCCGGATGATGATCTTCAGGAGTTTTCATCCGCTAACTTGAAGGTATGGAAGGGAACGTTCTCATCCTTCAAGAAGAGCGTCATAGCCCTGAAGTCACAAACTGCGTCTGTTTAGCCTTCACGAAGTTAATTGACGAGGCGCAGAAGTCGATAGACTAGCTCTTTTCATTCCCTTACGGGTTTGTTAAGGGGTAAATCCCCCTTCGTCCATAGTCGCGGGTTGAGGCTGGCTACTGGCAGCTGCAGCCTCCTCCGGAGAGGAGGAGACCGTCGAAAATGACGACACTGTCGTCACTGCCGCAACGGAGGGGGAAAGGATAGCCTGGGCGGGAACTTCATGGCTTATCCTGTCTTCGTTCTCCGTATTCCTTTTCTTATAACTTGTTGCACTTGTACCGACCACTTTTTGCCGTTGCAGCTCGCTGTTTTCGGCCTGCAGGGAGGTTACCTGTTACATGTGCTGGTTGATCTTCTCGTTTATCCACTTGAAGTGTTCTTGAACCATTGATGTAATCTTCGCCTCCATATTGACTCTTCCGAGTGCTAATAAGCACTGGACACTAAAAGAATTCCTTAAAATTGCTTAAAATAGTGCTAAAAAGCACTAATTTGTGCTGAAAAGCACAAAGTACTGGAGTACTAAAAAGCATTAAAACACTTTGCCGCTCTCTATCGCTCTTCACACACTTGCCTACGAAGCGAGTGGTGGAGGTTCACAGGAGGGTAGATCAAATTCGCTTTGCAGCAAGCGAAGGTCTACCAACTACCTGCCACTACACCTCACAAATTCCAAAGAGCACTAGGAAGCGCCTAAAATGCACACAAACGCACTCACTGATATACGCCACTGCACCGACTGACGACAGAACAGGCAGTACAAAAATGCATCTGCTCTGTTCGACTGCTCGTGCTCAACTGTTGCTCGTGCTCAACTCTTCAATCTTAATCTGTAATCCACGCTGGTTCAAAATCAAAACTTCCTTTTAAACACATAAACCTATGTGGGTGTCGATGACAAATAATGGCAGAGTCATCTATTGTTTATATTAGGAGGTATTTTAATATAAATAAAATAAAGAAGAAGATTCCTCCTAAAAATGGCATGAATTTTAAAAATTAATTCGGCATAAGTCAAAACCCATGAAACTGTAATATGAACAATTCTAAAGCTTCTTACACAAAAATTTATATAACCTAACTAAATAGCAAAAATACAGACACCCAGCACTGATGAGCCCAACCAGGGCGAAACCATTGGTCTGCTGGTGGTGTCACGCTGGTTGGAAATGCAAACTTTTATATTTTTGCCTATTTAGTTAGGTTATTAAAATCTTTTGGTGAGAAGCCTTAGAATTGTTCATTTAATTTCATGGCCTTTCAGTTGTGCCGAATTAATTTTTAAAATTCGTGCCATTTTTAGGAGCGATCTTCTTCTGTATTTTATTTATATTAAAATACCTCCTAATATAAACAATAGATGGCTCTGCCATTATTTGTCTTTGACACCCACATAAGTCTATGTTTTTAAAAGGAAGTTTTGAACCAGCGTGCACAGCCACCCATCACTGATGAGCCCCACTAGAATGTGCCACGCTGGTTGGAAATGCAAATTTTTATATTTTTGCCTATTTAGTTAGGTTATAAAAATCTTTAGGTGAGAAGCCTTAGAATTGTTCATTTTACAGTTTCATGGCTTTTCACCTGCGCCGAATTAATTTTTTAAATTTGTGCCATTTTGAAGATGAATCCTCTTCTATATTTTATTTAAATATATTTAAAATTAAATTTTTTGTTTGTAGGTGAAACGATATTTCCACCGGGTGTATATAATTACCCCTTCACTTTTACTTTACCTTGTTCATTGCCGTCATCTATTGAAGATATCAACGGAAGCGTTAAATATAATTTATATGCTAAAATTAATAGACCATTAGCGATAGATTACAATAGCAAAAAAACATTCCAAGTGCGCATAAATATTGATCTAAATAATTTTGAAAATATTAAGGTAAAACACTTGTATAGCACTTAATGATGCAACCTTTATACTTAATTTTTTTCAGAAACCTTTAGAAGTCAGTGAAGAAAAAGTGCCATTCTCCATGTTCAGTATGCCTGGACAGATTAAAATTTTTGTAAACGTTCCACGAAATGGTTATGTTCCGTGTCAGATGATTATATTTACTGCAAAAATAAAAAATAATTCAAATATTAATGTTCAAGAAGTTCGTTTCAAGTTGGTGCAGGTATTTGTTTAACTGCAACTTAATTTGGATTTTATTTAATAATGGTTGTAGGGTTTTGAGCTACATGCCAATAATCACAGTAAAAAATTTGACACCTATACTGGACAAGAATATGCTATTATAGATAGTTCTGTCGCACCTGGTAATGAAAATTCATGGAATCTAGAGCTGAGGGTTCCTTCAGATATGTTTGTTGGAGAATTCTCCAATTGCAGCCTTATTAAAATTTTCTGGGAACTGCGTGTAAGTATATTTTTCAGATGTGTTATGCTGCTTTATTATGGTCTATGCGATTGTGACTTCGAGTAACGTCTTGAAATGGTTCCTTTTTGTAATGCTGTACCGGTTCAAAACGATATTAGAGCATAGAGCATCGAAGAGTCACATTCGGCACTACCTTTTCAGCTTCGGCCGACCTTGAGGGAACTGAGGGGGCTCTAAAAGAGAGAAATCTTTATTAAGAGCGTCCACACAGTCCATTGTCTGTGCTGCTGATGAAAGAGAGATTCCTTCATAATTTAAACGGATTTTACAATAATTACGTGCACAAAAACGCTTAATTATACGATATCTTATCGATGTTGTGACAGGTTGCTTGACCTAAAGAGACTTAATTAAAGGCTTAAACTAAGGACACTTCACAATTAAAGAAAAAATCATCAAATTTAAAATATATTCACAGAAGTCGGTTTGTAAAATGGCAGTGTAGCACGAGGAATTACCACGAAAGGTTATAGGGTATAAACCAATAGGGTTAAATTCGTGAGCGGTTTTAAACATCTAATCGGGTACATCGAAAATAGTTTACTGCAAATTTAAATAAAAATAGTTAATCGCTACGATTAACTACGAACGGTAATGTTGCAAATTTTAAAAAGCATCCCAGAGACGATTGTACGGCGTTAGATATACATTTCGAACACCTACCTACAATCCTAAATATGTTATACTCAATTGTATAATTTAAGTAATTTCCTACTATTTATTCACTGGCATAGTGAACCGTACAGTTTGATATGTTAAATTGTTAGTTCTGTTTTTAATTCAATTGAAATGCAATTGTTCGTTTAATACTCGAATTATTCCGGCACTTCGTTACGCATTGTGCCGAAACCATACTCATGCAAACATGAACTTCCTTCATGACATTGCATAGTACCTATCAAATACTATTTTAGAACGTAGATGTCTAATTTAATAGACAGTATTTACATTCTATTTTTTTACAGGGAGAAGTGTGCCTTCCCTTTCCACATTCGAACTTTACAGTTCGAATCCCCCTTATTCTTGGAACTGTACCTGTGGCAGGTACCATAATTTAACTAACAATTTACATATACATATTCATATACATATAAATTACTTGGAAGCCTTGTGTACTTGTTCATATATTTAATGTCAGGTTGTATTTGTCTATATAGCTTTATCTGACTTGTTGCATATTAAAACTTGAAAAACATACAACTGTGTCTATTTTGTTATAAAATATGCGTGTATGTATTTGTACTAGTGTGATATCTTTTCAAATATATACTGTTTAATGTGTTATCGATTTTAAGACAATAAAGAAGCAAGTTGTTAATGAATATCTATGAGTCCTTTATTTATATTCCGTTAGATATACACTACTATTAACATTTTGAGACGACAATAACTATTAGAAAGCGCCAAATATAAATTGCTCCAAAGTTTGTAAGCATAGCAGGCTCACTTTGTATTTATAGATTTAAAATTAATAGTTGCTGTCACTTTTAAGGTGTTACGCGGCACGGCACTCCTGTTTGCGAACCAGCACACGCGGCACTTGCTCGGAGCACAAGGTCAATATAGTTTTTTGAATAGAAATAAAAGTTTAAATAAAATAAAATAAAAATGAAACTAAAATAACTTGTAACGAGTATCCGTTCGAACCCCTTTTCGAATATGGTAAATGTAGGGATTCAAAACAAACACTGTAACTTGTATGCCTCGGGTCAGCTCTAATA
>JAHWXV010021533.1:0-12440 GCA_024586415.1 Phrixothrix hirtus
GAACAATCATTCACTGACTTTATGACAATGTATTCGGGACGCCACAAAGCTAGATTTGGGGTTACCACTGAGGAGTACAGAGATCTGTTTAATGTACCAGAGAAGTACCCCTTGGCCCATTGTGTCGCTAAGGACGCCCGAATGTCCCGTGGCATCACAGTTGAGTTTAAGAAGAGGTATGGTGGCGTAGAAGAAATACTGCAACAAGAGCCAGAAAATGGTAAGGCATGTCACCTACTACCCCGTCACCGCCAAGATATGCGAAGTATTTACTACCGTGTGACGAAAGCATTGTCTCATCAAAAGCCACGTTATGAAGACTTGTGGAAGGTATTACGGGATTTAAAGAAAGTTAGCGGCGCCAAAGCTCGGCTGTGGCCTGGACCAGCTTAATTGGCGCGTGGTACGTAACATGTTGGAAGAAGTGTTTCGTGGCACTGGTGTCAAGATCCTGGTGTGCAGTTGGAATCCAAATGAAATTCCACCAGCGACAGAATCTGTAGACTGCCATTTCTTCAACAAATGGGGCTGCAAGTATGGATCGCAGAACCATCGCAAGTGCAAAGTCTAAGATCACTGTTACGGGACGTAACAGTCATAAGGAGGGGGCAGTGTAACAGAAATTAGAAACAGTAAATGGAAAATTCTGGAATCATCTAGAATGTTTTCTTTAGATGTAATCCGCAAATAACTCTTTGCAGTAATTTATGTCTGTCAATTCTATTAGGTCAGCAATGAGTCATACCATTACATGATTATTTTAGGTAATATACTTGAATGTTCTATTCCTATTGTTTCTAGAATATCTTTCCTAGATAAGCAGCATATTAAATTTTCCTAGTTATTGTTAGAATCTTGTACTGTGCATTACTGATATTAATACAAATATACCTAAATAGAATTATAAATAAATGTTTGCTGCTGGTGGATTGTAAAATAAATAATTAAATATTTAAAAATATATAGTTACTTGTATTATTTTAGTGAATATAAATAAACATTGTTAAACAATTAGCTAGTTTCGTTACAGTATTATTTTCTTTTGAACAGTTTCTGTGTTTCCAAGCCTTTTCATGACTATTTAGGGCCTCAAATAAGAAAATAAGTTCAGATATTACCCGCCTAGTTTGGAATGAACTAAGTCCAAAGTATATAAGAACATTAAAATAATTTGCTGTTTCATAATGGACATTGAATTTAAAACGTAAAAAATAACTTTTTTTGAATTTTTTAAAATTTATATATATAAGCTACGTTCGAAAATTCAGTTCTAAACACACTTGGTGCTTCGCTGCTATAGTTTTCATTGTTCCAAATAATTGGAACTATGCCAACTGAATATCCGACCATACCTATAGTTGGAGTAATTGGGTGATCAAAAATAAATGCAATTATTTTAAAATTTTTTAAATTAATTGCCTTTTAATTTATCGCGCACGTGTTATCACTCCTGGATACGAACAAATTGATTTAAACTTGAGAACCTACCTTTCTGCGAAGTATTTTCTAATGAGATGAATTTCCACACTTTTTGTTAGAATTATTTACTGAATTAGAACGAGTCTAAGCCCCCAATAATCATAAGGTTGGTTAATTGTACCTTCTCTAATCCAATTCGTAACGATGACGTTGTTTCACGACGCCTTTGACGCTGACGTGGTGATATCTCATCGGTTTTCGGTGTTATGAAAAAGACGGTTATTTTACATTGTGTGGAGTTGTATAGCTTTTCTAGAGTCGGTTTATCCGATACGGCTGCTTACCTATTGAATTTAAATCAATTCGTTTAATTTTCAGAAATCGTGTCGATTTGCGAATTCCTAGCATTAAATCTTAACTTAGGTATATTTTTGGCAAATTTGGCAAATTTCCTTGCGCCTGCTATTTATTACTTTAGCAAATCTGTCATCTTGCATAATTTTAACAACCAAGCCCAAAGGGATGTTAAAACTAGTTAATGTACATTATCGTTAATTCACATTATTTATGTCTTAAGAACTTTATACTGACAATTTTATTTATTCTTATTGATAGCATCTACAGCCGTATAACCGAAACATTAATGATTTAAAAGTTTATAAAGTTTACAGTAATTCGAAATTCTTTAAATGACATCAGGTCCGCGATCATTTTGGGGAAATTAGTAATTAATTTTATCATTACCTACCTCTTAGACTTAAATATAAATTTGGTTGGATATCTTTTTTTTGTATTACACCCAGTAGTTTTATAATGCTAGTTTTGTTTTTCTTTGGCCTTCTTGATTTTAATTGCTATGGTCACTTCGCCACGCATACTTTAATTTTGTGGAACGTGGAGGAGTTCACGTGCCAAACGTCGGAACACTGGACCTACGATTTTACATCATTATCCGGTGAAAAATTTATCCACCTCGACCGAGTTTAAACCTACGTCTTTTGTGTCCCTTGTGCAAGACGCAAACATGCCAACCAACGGAGTCCGTCACAGTGCTTTGTACTTTTATTAGTAAATCTTTAGGTTTTCACTGTTTATGGCTGTAAAATAAATGCTCCGAATATGTTTAACCAGCAACACAGAATCTAACCTCCACAATACGTCATTTTTGAACGCTTATTCGATGTAGCTCATAGCCAGACGTTAACTTATCATTATACGAGAAATGAGATGGCTTCAAAAATATTATTCAGTTGCCTAACATTGCATTTCCTCGGAGATAAATAAACTTTCATTATAATTTTCTTTTGTGTAAAATTATTACCTTCATTAATTCTGGCCGACATTGTGATAAAATTACTTGAAATTGTTTTAAATACGCCTTTAAGGAAGTGGCATAGCAGATTGGCATTCTTAAGATGCCTACAAATTTAAGTACCTCAATTATTTTGCCATTTTGTATCTTGATTAATTTTCGGTACTGATGGGCTCCAGTAGGTAACACGTCGACTTTCTAACTAGATTTTGCCGATTTTACCAACGTAAGGCAATGTATTTTTTAATTTTTTTATGATTGCCCCCGTATCTACAAATTGAATTTGTTAATAATTCGTTGACGATTCAGAAAAAAAACTTTAAAACACTGTCACTGTGTTTTAAAAGTTATTAGAGACTAAATCATGTAGGCAAATTCGTGTTACCTGATCTGTTATGACATATTATGACTACGAGTCAAATTTCAGGTAGTATAAAGAATTGGAACGGTTAATTAAACTTTATTGAATGTAAAGGACATTTACCTAATTTACATAAATAAGTGTGTCTTTTGTATTTTAAATCTCGGTGTTGGTTGTGTTGTTGACAAGCAATCATACCTGGTCGCCCACCTATTAGCGTTGAACGTACCTATTTTTTAAAAGCTGGATATGCGAAGTGCTTCGATACCTGATCTAATTGAAATTTCTGTATCAAAGAACTTGTCGCAGCAAGGCGCGTAGGTAGCATCGCTAATACAAAAAAGGCGTTCTCTAGCTCTTCAATTCCACTAAAAAAGTAATATGTCGCTATCAAAACGTGGACATGCAAAATAGATAGCCATGGTTGTGTTTTTTAATAGGCAGGGAATTGAAGGATAGCGTGTGCTCAAGAGAGAGAAACAGGTGGGCGAATTCCTCAAGTATTCGTCTTGTTGCTTGCAGTTCACGTGGGTTTTGGGATACCACTCATATCTTAGGTCGGGCTACATTTTACTGCAGTCGTCTGCGGCACACATGATTGTTAAAATCGTGATTAGTGCATTACTGTCGGCTTTTGCTCGCACCCTTCGGACAAGGGCGACCAATTAGACCGCAAAAAGCTTCCGCCGATTTTTCGCGGCTTTCTGATGTGTATTTCGGGCAGTTTTATTGTTTGAAAACGGTAACGAAGTGGATTTAGCGTAAATTCTTGTTCATTTTGGTAGCTGCGTAGGTGGTCTTTGCATGTTAATCTTGAAAACTATATTTATTCTTGAATTGTACAAGTGATAATCGACGAAGTTTAGTATGGCTGGTGACTTCTTTTTTTACGCTTTATTCTTAGACGGTAATTTCATATACAACTTACCTTGACCTGTTCTGTTCTTGTTTAATTTTCTTTGTGTTACAAACCAGTGGTGGAATAGCCATAATAAATTTGCGAATAATTATTTGTCAGATGTACATTTTTCTGTGGGAATGCTTTAATTTTCTCTCTAATAGCGACTATAAATTAAATAAACGCTTGATGATCTTTTCTGCAAATTAACACACTCATTTGTGAAATTATTTTACTAAGAAATACACTATAAAAAACGAGTACCTAAATATTTGGCAAAATCATATAATGCGGTAACGCTTTCTCCCACACAATCTCATAAACTTGGCTTTTAATTAATGCTCATTTTTTAATAAATGACGGAATCGGTTTTTAGTTGTATGCGTAACTAAATTTGGGCTTTATGTAAATCTTAATGTATGTAACATTAATCTTTGATTTATTTTATTTTAATTAACATGGTGCGATGAACTTCAAAGAGTAAATTGTGGGCTAAGAAGTATAGATAATGATCTTCGTGAATTTTAACGACAATTCACTTAACCTAAAAATAAGCAAAGATTCCTCCGTCCAGTGAGTTTATATGGCCTAAGCAGTAAACTTTTGCTATTAGGCTGGACACCTTGTCATGAAGCACAGCTGTTGAAAAATTCATAAATCTGAATTATGTCTTGAATCGGTGATTAATTAAATAGTTGTACATTCAACAAGGATTTCTTTAGGCAACAAGTGTGGGTTTAGAATTGCAATGTATAATTAATTAAAGGGGCGGTGAATTGCGAACAATTTATCATCTTTGTCTTATTTTTACACCTAAAGCATATTTTAGCACATTATCGCTAAATTTCAACGAAATTAGAAATTGATTATAATATACTACCAATTAAAAAAGAAAACCAAATTCAAAAATAAAGCCGTACACCAATTAATCGGATCAAGATCTTAACTAAATTAAAATCAGCCTCACACTACTAAGATTCACGTGTAAATGTCGAACGATACGCCCCTCTGATGAGCCTCAGAAACATCAGGAACGTTTTATCAAAATTAAACATTAACGAGTACTCAACAGAATTGTCGTATCTTTTAAAAGAGTCTAATCAAAGTAGTCATTAAAATTACAGCGCGTGAATTGTAAACAGGATTAGATACGCAACAGAGTCCGGCAACTGCCTGCAATTCACTAGTTAATATGCGATTCTCATTAAAATTTCCGTTTCAATAAACCAATATTGGCAATGAAAAATCTAAATTTTCTCCTGTTTGTTGGTCGCGACTTTTTAATTGACTTACTTCTATTATTTAGTTGATCGAGCGGTATATAATTATTTATTTGTTTATATATTTGGGGTAAACGGCCAACTAACTTCGTTAGGAGTGCCGCTAGTGTACAACTTAAATGACATACAACGAGTTTTTTGTTGTTTAAAATCAAGCTTTGTCATCTTTCTTGAATAAATACAAACTGTAGTTAAAATTTATGTTATTTACGTAACAAAATAAAACCATAAAAACATAAGAAGTATTTGGATTATGTAAAATAAATGATAATGAAAGCAGTTAATATATAGCTACGATGTTTTACCGTAAAAAACGAATTTATACATTTACAGTAAATAAAACATTTGTTGAAAAAAGTTATTCTAATACTAAAGGATTGCGTACATTTCCAACTAAAGGTGCAAATTGCTGATTACCTGAATTTTAAATAAAAGAATTAAGAATGAAACTCAAGCTATACACCTTTATTTAGTTTTAAATCGTTCAATTTCCTTATATAATAATTGAAACTTGAAATTTCGCGTTTCGCGTCGTTCCCGAATTTGCAAACTAACCTTTATATTATAATAGCAGATTTAGTAAATTCCCCCTGCTGTGTTTGTTTCACAGGCTGATTCTTTGGAAATTATTTCTTGGGTTTAGTGCGGACTAATTGTCCCCTGTGTTCACAGGCGTAACAAGTTAAATATAATTTGTTCCTCCTCTAAAATTAATTTAACGATGAACTTGTCACCGGATCTTTGACTATATTAACTTTGTTACTTGACTGATTACACTGTAACTGTGCGATATTTCATCAAAGGAAAAGACGAATGATTTTGGTAGTTGCAGTTTATATAACTTTTTCACAGTTTGCTTATCCAATATGGTGGCTTGTATTTTGAATTTAATCCAATGAGTTTAAATTTTCTTGTCGGTTAGATGCACTATGCGGTTTTCACGTTAAGTTACATAAATCGCGTCGTTTAACGAGAAATGAGTACTAAAACGTACTTACGGATGTTGTCGGTAAAGTTTCCATGCAAATTTTAAATATGCTTTCTATTAAAATGGTCATGTATGAGCTTGACTTTTCACATTTGTTTAGCAAATCTACCGATTTCTATCCTTTTAACAATTTAACCTAAAGGGCATTACTACAAGTTGATTTACATCATTTCTGTCTAAGAATTTTTATACGTTCAATTTTATCTATTTTTAGACATGTTGGTGTGAATTAATATTTTTATTTTAATTTGGCATCAATGGCGCGGATTTTGAAAAATTCGGCACACGTGAAAAGCCATAAAACTGTAAACTAAAAATAAATAAACAGTTGCAGGACTTCACGCCACAAAATTTTGTATAACCTAACAATGGAGATAAATGAACAAAAGTTTCTAGTTTCATTCAACGTGTCGCAGCACTCGTTTACTAATAGTTTCGCCCTCTGGGGCTCATCAATACGAGGTTTCTGCACGTGTTGAACGAAAATACGTTTCGTATCAGCACATGTGCGATGTGAACTGGCAGAGCAATTTATAGGTTTAAATAAGAGTAATTTACACATTGAAAAATCGAAGTTTCCTTTTATGAATGGCGCGAATTTTGAAAAATTTGGTAACGTGAAAATTCAAAATTGTCATCAAAGTTAAAAATAGATGAACAATTACGGGATTTCTCGTACTGATCAGCCCCAGAAGATGAAACCATGGTATACGAGTAATGCAACACGTTTTGTTTGTTTACCTACTTTGCTATATTATACAAGATTTTGTGATAAGAAGTCCTGCAATTGTTCATTTATTTTTACTTTAATGACAATGTTATAGCTTTTCACTTGTACGGAATTTTTCAAAATTCCCACTATTCATAGGAGAAAACTTCACTTTTTCATTGTGAATTATTCTTATTTAATCTACACTAGCTCTGCCAGTTTACACCGCACTTGATATGTGCTTAAAAGAAGCCTGTATTTTCATTCAACGAGTCCAGCAACCTCGTACTGATGAGCTCTAAGGGACGAAATCAGTGGTATATGAATACTGCAACACGCTGAATCAAAGCATAAGCTTTTGTTTGTTTACCTACTTTGTCAAGTTATACAAAATTTTGTGGCGGGAAGTCGTTTGATGACAGTTTTATAGCTTTTCACATCTGTCGAATTTTTCAAAATGCGCCCCATTCCACAGCGGAAACTTTGATTTTTCATGTTGTGAATTACTCCAATTTAAAGCTGTACGGCTTTACCAGTTTACACCGCAAACCAATATTGGTTTAAACTTTACTTTCCTAAAACTAAAGTTCGATTTTTCAGTTTAAATATCTGTCGTATTGTTGTATGGAGATTAAAATTCAACCAGCCCTAAGCAAGTAAAATTTTGAAATTGAGTACATATTTTAATTTTGGTTCAAAGCTACTTTCAAAATTTTTCGGTTAAGTAGGTAGGTAGGCAGGCAAAAAATTTATTTGTCCATAAATAAGGCCAATTATAACCTCAAGAATATTTTTCTTTTTACCAATATCTTGGAACTCCGCTTGTCTTGGTGCAGCTTTTTTAATCGTGTTTATCGTTAACTGACCCCATACAGAACAGAGATTAAAATTTAGATTTTCAGTAAGTACCAAGTCAAAAATCGATTGCAAGGAACGCGGTAGTTTCGTCTTAAATGAGTAGTGGCGCTTATCTCGTATGCGATTACGCACTGGGTCTTTAGGTGCCGTCTGAGAACAAGTGATACAGATCTTGCAGTTTTCCTTATTTTTTCGTTACTTCATTATTTATGACCTGGCATACCTAACTTATTTTCAAAATTTTTCTAGTGCAAAGATTTCAGTTTGCCACTATTTTTGTTTATAGTCTAGGCTTCCATCTCGTGAAATAACACTGAGAACACGTAGCACCTTACGATTATAATTTTCAACCTCATTGCAGAATTTTGATGAATCTAACTGGTACCAGTCCAACTTTTGATTTTATTTATAGTCGTTATACGCAGATATTTTCTTACCTTCTCTGCCTCCAGTTTTTATTGCATAAAATTGGCCTTCTTGACATTAAGCGCCAATTGTAGGTCTTCTATATTGTCGATCGATCTCCAATTTACTTTTAACGTGCTGTGTGCTATCCCCTTCTAAGAATAGATTAAACATTTTGTAGAAAAAACGCATAATTGACGTATTTATATTGCTTCTGATGATTCATTTCCTTCTTTTAAAACCGCAATTTGATTATAGCAAAGACGGCTAATATTTTTGTCATGTTTCATATCGCATGCGTACCTAAAAATGATAATGGAGTTTTGGCCATCTTATAAAATTACAATTTCCTTGATATCCTTTTCAGCCCTTAAACCCTTAATGGAATTTGGAATTTGGTCCTGGCAAAGGAATCCAGATCTGATTAAGTACGCTTTATTCACAATTTTTCAAGCAAGATTCGATATAAAACGAGAAAACGTTTACTTTTATTTGTCATCACAAATTCCCCCCTTACCATATATATGAGATCTCAAATATAACTGCATAAGAACGAGCTTTTTTGTATATAACAATTCTATAGACATGAAAATTTTCTGAAAGCATTATTAAAAATCTAAGTTAAGATTTTGCAAGTATAAAATTCGGGCATTAAAAATGGAGTTTTACGCTTTTCGGGCGAAAATTGTATACCATAAGTTTTCAGGATAGAACAATACTAATTTTGGATTTATTTAGCTTGGATTTATTATTATTTGAAGAACAATGCTAGAATCGTTATCAGTTTCAAAATCTGATCAAAATTTAGTTCTTAGCCAAAGGAAACTGAAAAACACATTTTCCATTAAAGTCCTCAGTTCATAAATACGTTTCGCTACTTTAGTGCCCTCCATTTCCATAAGATTTAAAAATGAAGGATTCATTGGTTGGAATCTATTTTCAGTCTGTTAATTAACATGTAAATGAATTTTCTTCTAATGGACCACAGAACCACTTCTAACTCAGCGTGGAGGGTGCCTCGGTAGTATTAGTTATTCATAATTTTCTAAATGTTTTAAAAATTAATTAAATTATAGTAGATAAGCAAAGCTGATTCTAGAACGGAAGTGACGTCACAAGATGGCCGCCAGAGTGTCTGAGGGGCGTAGCCCTAGGTGTTGAAGTGGGGAGAAGTCCTAGATGCAGAAATGGGGCCCCGGACTCTGCCCCAGCGGAAGTGGGGCCCCCAAGATGGCCGCCAGAATTGGTGGAGGGGCACAGCCCCAGGAGCAGGCTCAGCCACGTGTAGGAGCTTAAGTCACATGACAAGATGTCTAACGGAGAATGGGGTCCAAGATGGTCGCCGAGTTGGTGGAGGGGCGAAGCCCTAGGTGTAAGAATGGCCTCCGGTACTCCGCCCCAGGAGAAGATGTGGGGCAAATTTTTTGAAAGACGAAATTAAGTAAGGGCCGTCTTGAGATGTAGCGAGGTACTCTCAGTACCTTCCGAGTGGTTAACGCGTTAAAGTGATCTTTGATAAACGCGTTAACCGTTAATCACGCCGATAGTGATATAAATTTTGAATGCCAAAAACAGCTGTTCTCCCGTTATTCATCGTGAACTTGTAGAAATGCACGGGAAGACGTTATGAATATGAAGTCTGCCTACTTCACAAAATTTGGTTGGGAAATCCTTGTTCGATCCCCTGTAATCCTACTTGGATACTTCAAACTAATGTTTTCCTAGACCTAAAGGAATCTTTGGAAGCTAAACGGGCTACAATAGTTGACGAATTAAAAAAAGTGGCACCGTTGAACTTGTATCACATTTTAGCAAGTACTTTGAAGATAGCGTAAAAAAATAAACAAATGTTCAAATTATCGCTATTCGTAAAAGATTATTGTAAAAGTTTGTGCCCGTTTTTAATAGATGGCGCTGTTGTTTGTTTTATGGCCACATTGTACACAGATCGACAGTTGGTAGGACCACGAATCAGTTTAGCGTCAGACGCCGCAAGTTAAATCAATTTGGGCATGAAGGAGTTTTTTTAAATAAAGAAAAAAATTTTGATTTTCACCTGTGATTTTAAACAAATTTCAGAAAGGGTGCATAGTGGAACCGATGCGAAAAATATTTGGGGAATTTATTTGGACTCTGATTCTGCTTACGAAACATTTAGAAAGTAATTTGACAGATTTCGAAATGTGAATGTAACCTCGATGATCAACCCCGCTCTAAATAGCCTTCTGGAATTGATGTCGACCTTAAGCGTGGCTTAATGGAAAGAATTACGAGCGAAAAGCTAAATAAACTTGCTCGCATTTTTGTGGCCAATTTCATCCCTGGACATCACGAAAAGACCCTTTTTTTAATCCAGTCGTATAAGCCAATACAGCACATAGCGTACAATATCGTACAATGAAAAGCAGTTGTAACAAGCAGGTGAAAGTGTAATCACAGCCAGCGTTGCTATCTCTCTGGTGATATTGCGGAGAAATAATTTTATTCAAGTTTCTCCTACTTGTGAGCAATTCATCAATCTCAACGTAAAAATTGAAAAAAAACGTCCAATAGAAAAGGAGCCAATGCTCAGCGTCCACTTTCGTCTTCAAACTTTGTTCCTTCGGATTTTCATCTATTCAGGTTTTAGGAGAACAGTTTGAGTGGCAAGAATTTTGGTTCAGTGGAAGCTACCTAAAACTACCTCAGAGCCTTTAAAGAAAACCATACCTCATTAGATCGGTTATATATTTGGCAGCACTTCTATACCTGTAAAAGATAGTTTTCGACTTTAGTGGCAAATGAGCATCGGCGATTCTTGGATGCCTTCATCAACGGGTAGTTAGGCTGTAGGTTTGTGAAAGGTTTTTTTGAATTAGTCTTCCTTTACGGTAACCTTGTCAAAACGGTTGTGTACGGGTACGTTGTGGATCAGTAGACTAAACTCTTCGACCTAGTTACTTCCATGTTTTCGCTTTGATGATGTCTTGCAAATGGCACTCTAAAACTGCGCTGCTCGTTGTGTGGTTCTGCGTCCACAAAATCAACGGTTTTCGAAGTGAGAGATTCCGCAGGCCGATCGATGAGGAGGATCGTCTTTCAGAGTTGTTTAGCAATTGAATATGATGAGGAAGAGTCTTCATATACATTATCTAGACGTTTTAAATTTGCGCTCCTATAAAACTTTATTACCCAACATATCTATCACATGATTTTCGATTTTAAACATTTCACAAAACTTGTTGGCGCGTCTACTTTGATCGGTCTTGATCATACCGAAAATTACATGGCTGCATTTTACGTAGCGCAATTCCTAAAAACTACTTCGTCACTTGACTGCATGAAACCTAATTCGCATTCAACTTTTTAAATTCATAATCAGTCCTTACTTTGAGTTAAGGATTACGATGTTAACTTATATTTTCGTTTGTAAAAGATGATAATAGAGCTAGTTACATACAGAAAAAGAGTAGGGCGGATCTAAGCTTCTTAGAACTTTTATCCGCAAGACTTCAATAACGAATAGTGTAATCGCTAGAAATGATTGACCGTTCAGTTTTTACCTGAATCATACGTTAGATGATTGTGACCTTGGTTAGGACTCAAACATGGATTTAATACCACAATGGCGTGTACATATTTTAAATTGTGAGAAGCTATAGATGCTCACACGTTAACAGTAAAACGTTTATAATATAGATACAGCCGATTCGAATAAAATTTGTGTTCGGTGACCTTGCCAGGTTATTAATTAATTTGAAATTTAAATTTTATTGTGGTACTTAAGTTTATAATAAAATAAAAGATCGTCTCAAACTAAATTGTTATTGGCAAAAATTAAAAAAGTAGGTACTATAATTTAATAGGATTACTACTTGTGTCGGCAGAAAAAATTATTATTAAAAAAATATTGAAAATTTTAGTCCATATTTCATGAATAAATTATTTTAATGTATTTTCTGCTGATATCGGTTAATAATTCCATATAATGTACTCGTATATAAATGTTTAATTTTTAAAACAAGTCAAATACATTTATAAAAGTTCTGCATCGGATGACTGTTGCACTTTCTGGTCCTTGCGCTAACATGACGCACGTTGTATTTCTCAACTACCGACGCGACGCCCAACACTCATGAAATTAAAATTCCTATATATATGTATGTATGTATGTATGTATGTATGTAATATCATATCCAAGGCGTTCGATATTTACATATATATATATATA
>JAHWXV010021599.1:0-11286 GCA_024586415.1 Phrixothrix hirtus
CCCCCCCCCCCCCCGCCCCGGAGGTGTTTACTATTCCATGTAACACATTTTACCAGAGATCAGGCAACTGTTTGCATGAAATGCTACAATATCCCTAGGAGAATGCTTCTAGTTTGCATTTCTTCAGTTTATTCAGTGAGTGAGGGCATATACGAAACACCTGATCCTTGAGATAACTTAATAAGGAAAGTTAGTAGTAATCAAATTAGTTCCTGGAAACCAGATAACCGGGAAACATAGGTCGCAAAGGTCCAACCAGTATGAGCTGATACTTCATACTGTTAGAATCGTATGAGTGGTAAATTGTGCTTAGCCGGCGTCAAAAGAAATAAGTTGTTCAACATGGCGGCATAACGATCTCAGTTGTCGATACTGGTATTATTCTGCTCGTTCTCAAAGATGCAATGGCACACTAGATTGTTATGTGTTCGCTATGGAATGGCTTCTCAAGCAGCTGGCGCAAGTTTTCCGCTGCCTAGTAACTGAAATACTATTTGTTTACACGTTCAGGTAGTTTAAGAAGGGCTTTGCCGGACTTCAGCTGCCTAATGACTGGGATTCTACTTGTTTACACATTTAGATACTTTGAAAGGGAGTTATGTAGGATTTTCAGATCTGCCGAGTAATTTTGTCGTCATGTGATGTGTTGAACCATCTGAAGCTTGAATGTCAAAAAGTACAAGTCAACATGGATCATACGGCTCAAGGAACGTATAAACATACCCAATGCTTAACGGATCGCATTCCACAACGTCTCTGACTTTCTGCAGCCGCATCTGCATTATGTTCTCGGAACGGATTCGGACTCCGATGTGCCCACATTATGGTTATTCTGTAGTCGGGTACTCTGTCTCGTGCGTTGCCATTTTAAATTTTGGCTCAAGACCTTTTGCACTGCAGTAACTCTTTACGCTAAACGATATTCTGTCCACTACGGCGCCATTTTAATTGACGTCAACCTCAACCAAATTCAACCCACACCACTCTTCTGCACTTGAACCAAAAACAAAGCTTAACTTAGTAAATCAAATCACATTCAAGCCTGTAAAAACTTGTGTCCTGCAAGCCTTTCTTTACGAGACACAGGATGCTAAAAATTCTCAGAAATACTGTGCTGAGAAGTAAATTCATAAGAATTTGTTGAGAATGCATTGGAAAAAATGAATAAAATTAACTGTCATCACATGTCAATGCCATTCGCGAATGAAAAGATTAAAGTTTTTCACTTTGTATTTTATTAAACACAGAAAACATGTAATAAATTTATAATGACAATTTAATATTTAATCAAATTAAATGTTTACAAAAAACTATATTGTCCCTGTAACTAAACCATTAAATCGTTTAAAAACGTTATTTATGTTCACTAATATAAGGATTATTTATTTACACTTATTTACTGAAATATTTATTTCACAGTATACTAACAATAAGCGTTTATATTCTTATTTATGTATAACAGTAACTACCAGGACAAGTTTATTAAGAAAAACTAATTAAAATAACTTAATGTGCTAATGATACAGAAAGGAGATATTCCAGAACATTAAGGAAAAACTTTAAATTAGTAAAGATTAAAATTAGTCATAATAATGATGTAGTAAATTGCAGTTCCATGACTCACTGCTGACCTTGAATTTATTTGGGTAGATATCGGTTGCAGTAACGAGTCATTCGTGATTACATCATTTATTTCATTTCTAAGAAACCTTCTACAGTGTTACTAAATGTTCCAGAATGTTCCATAAAATAATTGTTATTTCTAATTTTGTGTCACTGTTTCACCTTAAGACTGTAACATCCCGAAACAGTAACCTTGGACTTTGCTGTTGTGATGGTTTTACCTTTGCGAATGTCTGGATCTGCACTGCGATCCATACTTGCAGTCCCATTTCTTAAAAAATTGCAGTACACAGATTTCGACGGTGGTGGAGTTCCTCATGGATTTCAACTACACACCAGGCTCTTGATACCAGAGTCTTGAAACACTACTTTCAACATGTTAGGTACCACGCGCCAGTTACGCTTGTCTAGACCGCAGCCGAGCTTTGGTACTGCTAAATTTCTACCGGAACTGGCAAAAATTTGTTTCCTTGGATCCCATAATGCCTTCCACATGTATTCATAACGTGGCTTTTGTTACGATAATGCTTTCGGCACAAGGTAGTTAATGCTATAAATACTCTGACGATTACGGCGTAGTAAGTGATACGCCTTTCCAATTTCTGGCTCTTTTTACTGTCTTTCTGCTACGCCACCATACCTCTATTTAAACTCGATTGCAATGATACAGAGGGTCAGTGGGCCTCTGATATATAGAACGGATTTCTATGTTCCTCAGTGGTAATTCCAAGACGAGTTTTGCAGGGTCCCGAATAGGTTGACAAATTCGGTAAATGGCTGTTCACCATTCTTGGCTTCTAATTTCTTTAATTTAGTCATTTGGAAGGTATTTCGAACAGGTGTTATTTCCCTGGCCTCGATCAACATTCCTCCAGCTAGAACACTACGACCAATATTTATCTTGTTGGTTTCTAGGATTCCTGCGCATCCTACCCACAAGTCTTCATCCGGTTGGCTCAAAACTATTGTTTCACTACTTGGCGATAATGTTACTTCTTCTGATAGAATTATTGTTATTGCATGGTCAACTCGTAGATTAATGGGTATCTCATCGTCATCAACTCGTATGATGTAATTCTTCAAGTCTAAGGCGAAGCCAAACTAAGACATTATATCCATAGCTAATATGACAGGTTCTTTAATAGAAACTACTAGCACGCTATATCTACACCTCTTATAACCGTTCTCAATATCTGTTTACTATGGACGGTTGCACGGTTTAATCTATCTGTATGTAATCACAGCTGTGAAGGCAATAATCTTCCATTACCAACAATGTTTGGTTTCACTATTGTCTTCGTTGCTCCTGTATCAAGTAGCATTTGGCAATTCCTCCCTGCCATTGTTTCATTAATGTAAAGACTATCCAGTTTATGTTTTAACGATGCCACTTGGATGGTGACTTCTGCTACATGGCTGACAGAGATCGATATTCGTTCCTTCACATTAATCCTTTCTAGTTTTCCTTGTACTTTGTATTATCGACAGGACTGCTCATAGCTTCTTGACAATTTTTCTATATATGACCCCATTTAACGCACTTACAGCATCGTAACTTGCGCCCTGTTGATCTTTGGGTTTTAATTATTCTTAACACCGTTCCTACAAAAGTCCCAGTACTAGCGTTGTCCTCCTTAGGAAAGAAATTCAAATAATAGTCGTTTGGTCGTTCGTAGTTCTTGTAAAAGGAATCCAATTAATTTATTTTGAATAGTTTGTTTGCATATACTTTAGTTTGTATCATATATAATTGACACCTTCTTTACTCAACTACTGATGAACAACAACTGAACTAACTGTGCGAGTGTTTTGTGCCCCTTTAAAACGTAGCCGCACTTGACAATAATTTACCCTCACAGCCAAAAGAGTTTGAGTTAGATAACTCTAGTTGCCTTGAATAGGTTTCTACAATAGAATCTTTAAAAGGTCTTGGAGCTTTAGTCTGTCAATAACCGAATGCATTTATTAAAATGAAATTCAAATATTCGTTGCAGATAATATTTTATTAACGTAAAAATTGCGATTAGTTTCAGAGTATTTTATTACCTCATTTTAAAGACATTATAATAATTATATTAATCTAAGAGTTAGTTTTGTAAATCACTTATTGTTTTAAAATTTTAGATAAGACGTTATTTTAATATGAAACTAAAAGAAAGATAAATTAAAAGTTATAATTAAGACAAATAAAATAAGTTACGTGAATGCTGCGCGCGCACGTGTGCATGTGTGGAAGTGTTTTGGACTGTCAAATAACAAAGAATTACTCACACTATTGACTTAATCTGTTTTATTTGTCTTAACTTTATCTTTTAATTTGTCTTTACGTTTAATTTTATACTTAATTAAGTTCCATACGTGGATTTTTAAACCCATTTTTTACTTTTACAAAAAATGTACTTTTATTTTAATACAATTATTATAATATCTTGAAAAGACAATTTTTACCTTAATAAAATTTCGAACTACAAGTGTTTATTGGATTTGTTCATGGAGTGATTAAAGCTCTAAAGACTTTTTAAAAATACCATAATTTTAATTATTAATATGGCGGCATTCTTCTTCAACTCTATCACGAAGAGTATGCATGTCAGGAATGGGAGTGGAATAAGCGTCTGATTTAATTGGGTACGTTGTGTTAGGCGAAATCTAAGAACAGAAATAATAAAGGGAAACGGAAAGGAGATTTATCCACACCATGCAAATAGAAACAAGAAAAAATGAAAGATCTTCTAAAGGCACACTGCTAAATCGCTATAATAGAGATGCGATAGAAGTGGGGTGTCTTTGGTAGCTGAGACGTAAAGATGTAAGTTAAACAATGCGAAGTTGGTTTGCTACTAGAGTTACTTAATGCTAAATTGAACACCAGTCGTTCGTAGTAGCAGTCGAGCGACATATATTCAACCGACAAGGCGTGCGTCACCGGAAGTCTCGTGTTGATTCTGCAATAGACAATTATCTGAAACTAAGGAGACCTACCTAAAAATAGAAAAGGAAAGCTAATTAAGAAAGGAACGTAACCGAAATAATATCCGTTAGTCTTAATTAAATAACAATAAATAATTATAGCAGTAAATTTATATTCCTTTTCGATCACACGTTACAACCAAAAATGATTATTGAATGTGCCTTTAGAGGTTAAGTTTACTTAAATAATTTAAGTACATAAAACGTGTCTGAATTAACAGCTTTAGGGTTGTCCATAACAACATCCAAGTCTTAGCCTATCAGGATTGTACTTAATTGAAGCAAGGTGACTCCTGACACTTAGTTATTTGCACTACCATTTACATGAATTTACAAGCAAACCTAATGTATAGCTGAAGATTGATTAAGACATGAGATTTTCTCTATAAGATGCACTATTCAAATGATTTAAAAACCGAGATAAAGGTATTAATAATAACTCTTTGTAGTGTAGATCTATCATACTGTAATTATATTGTTATTCTAAAGTGAACAAAAAGGGGTCAGGAAGTTAAACGGTCTTACCTAACAATATCAATGATCTGTATACTAGTATAATATCTACTTTTTAATTTAAATATAGAAAATTTAAATGTTAACTGAACATTACTTAAAGACGTTAGTTGTACCTATTAGTACAAAATTCGGCAAATGCATATGTGTTACCATAATTTTGAAGTTAGCAACAAACTATTAAAGGAGAGAAAAAAAATTCAAATCGAAAAATACAATTAATAAATCAATTATACTGGAGTAAATATGACATTCCGTCGTACCCCATGGCGTACTTAGTCCTCCATATGTTGTCGGCGGTGATAACAGACGCACATATTATCAGGTCTTATTATAAAAGTTAATTTTTTACCGATATAATTAAGTATTCAGAAGTAAAAGTGGAGTACGGTCTTGTCACGTTGACTTCCTAAAGGCGCAATTTCAGTAGAGATCGAACAATAATATTCCTGTTTCATTGTGTTCGGAAATTGCATTTATTAAATTTAGTTAGTCATCTGGAAATACTAATAATTCGTTAAGGTATTGCTTGCAATTCTCTCATAATGGAGCTCAATTTGAGCATATTTATAATTTTTTAAAAAACTTTGTAAGACCTTTTACTATGATTAATAGTCTTTATCTGTTAGCGTGTCATAATATACTAGTTTTCGATACAAGTGCGTTGTTACCTCATATTTTTGTATTCGTTCAGGCATATTTAGGAAAAACACTAATTTACTGTAAATTTTAATGTAATTGTGACAGTTGTCAAATTAGGTATGTACATAAACCGTAAAGTTTATATTTTAGTTATATACCACATTGTTAGTTATGTTTTTTAAAAAACGAACACAAAAACTACTTTATAAACTCCTACTTGAGTGTCATAATGCCATTTATTATGAAAGTGAGTGTCGTAATGGATCCATTATAACACTGAATACTGTAATGCAATTTATCAACAACGTAATGAAAAATATTATTATGAATAAATAACTCGTTGCTAAGGATACGAGTACACTTTGTATTTTTAACTTAAACAATATTTTTAAACTATTCAAAGCTAATATTAATTTACATTACGGCTTTTACTTGTTTACGCTAGCAGATAAAATTTTGTGTGTTATACAGATCGTAATTAATCATTATGGCACTTGCGTTATCGACCTCGGCTAACGATGCTTGTAACATAAATAACTAGTAGAGAACAATTTTGAGATATTACTTCTATGATGTTAAATTTTAAACAAAATTGTGTAATCTTAACCACACACTTTAATTTTGGGGCCAGATACTTTTTAAAAAAAATCATAGGATTACTACTTGAAAAAATTAAGTTTGTTGTTGCAGTAACTTTGTCGGCATGCAGTTAATATTTCTGAGTTAGTTAATCTTGCAGCTATTATTAAAGTTATTTTTAAATCATACCTATATTTAGGTAAACGGAGATTGAAATTGGGATAGCCTTTATACTTACATATTTTTATCCGTTTTAAATTTATAGTTATTCAATATTTTCTAAGTATAGTAATCGATAATATAAATAGAATGTAATTAATGAATATTCTTTGTTATTTTCAGTTCTTCGTGATGAATTTCGGGTAATGCCGACTGACACAAGGGTTGCAGCTGGAGAAACGGCCTTGCTACAATGCGGTTCTCCAAAAGGTCATCCAGAACCGACTATAATATGGAAAAAAGATGGGAAAGAAATAGAATTCGATGCTCGACGTATTAGAATTGTAGATGGAGGAAATCTTATGATTTCTGACGTTCGGCAGCATGATGAGGGTCGTTATCAGTGTATCGCTCACAATCTTGTTGGTTCTAAAGAAACTCCACCTGCAATACTTACAGTTCACGGTAGAATCTTTCTTATAATGTATAGAATAATAATGGTAAGTTAATAATTTTACAGTTAAGCCATTTTTTAATAAAGAACCGCAAGACATAACGACGTTGGCTGGTCAGAGAGTTGTATTTCAATGCGCGGTTGATGGTGAACCAACTCCTAACGTTCTTTGGGGAAGAGAAGATGGAAAGATGCCAATAGGCAGAGCACGAATATTAGATGATAAATCTTTACTCATTGATAATGTACAAACCTCGGATGAAGGGTTGTATATTTGTGATGCTGAGAATGTAGTTGGGAGCGTAACTGCAAGAGCATCACTCGCCGTTAATTGTAAGTTGAAATTTATAAATGTGGAATAGTCTAACCCGATCACGTTTCACGGTCCATCAAATGGTCATGTCAAGCATCTCTAATGAAATGCGTATTATAATCGGTGCTCCATTTAATTCACCGAAAACAATGGTGCTGTCATTTCCAAATCGGTTGTCTTGTTAAAGAACCAGTTATGCTGTAACATTATGAATTTACGTAGTTTAATATAGCTGAAATTTGACGTTATTTGCGCCTGTCTTTTAAATTCCTTTAATATTATTATTGAATATATAACTATTTGGTTAACAAATTTGAATGAGTATTGTTTGAAATTTTATATTCTATTAAAATTATTGGTAGCAGCACAGTTTGTAAAGGTGATAATTAGTAATTTAAATACTCATTTTATCATTTACGTTAAGTAGTTTTACATATATGTATATGTACATATATTAATAACGATTCATCTCCGTCCTTTAGAAATACAAAATTATAATAACACTTTAAACGGAATTAAAACTAAAATAAAATATGACCACGTTAATTTGTTTTGATTTCGGTGATGATACTAGAATTGTAAATTTTGTTTCTACGTAAGTATTTATCTTTTAGCCCCTCCAACGTTTATTGAACGACCTCGAGATCAAAAAGTTAGCCTAAATGGCATAGTAGAATTTCACTGTGCTGCGACCGGCAATCCTCCACCTTCAGTTTTTTGGAGTAAAGAAGGATCCCAGTTGTTAATGTTTCCGGACACGTCATATGGCCACATGCATGTAAATTCACATGGTACTTTAAAAATTCAAGGAGTTCAAAGGGAAGATGCTGGTTTCCTCGTATGCTCGGCATTAAGTGTTGCTGGGTCCAATAGTGTGAGGGCGTTCCTTCAAGTGCGTTTAAATTAGAATCAAGTTGAATATATTTAATAACAAAAAATTTCAGGTCACATCTGTAGCAGATTTTCCTCCGCCGATAATTCAGATAGGACCAGCGAATCAAACGTTACCACTTCATAGTATGGTAACGTTACATTGCAAAGCAACAAGTCCTGAAGGTGAACAGCCTAAAACACGTTGGCTAAAAGATGGGAAAGTGTTGCAAACTAATTTTCTTCCAGATAGATATTCCATTAGTTCCCAGGGAATCCTTGATATTGATGGTATAATCCGTATTACTGCATAAATTGTTATTGTTTCTAACATTTTATCTTCAGATCTGCGCTTAGAAGATTCAGCCCTCTATACTTGTTCAGCAGTAACAGAAAGTGGTGAGAGCTCATGGTCAGCTTCATTAAGCGTTGTTGAAAGTACATCGATTCCTTTACATCGAAGTCCGGACCCATCTACTTTCCCTAAGGCGCCGAGTAAACCAAGAATTTTAAATGCGACAGAATCTAGTATAGTTTTATCGTGGGATACTGAAGATGATGAGAACAGCCTGGTCGGATATACAGTAGAATACTGGAGTCCAGATTTGCAAACTGGATGGGTAGTCGCAGCTCATCGAGTTGCTAATCCTTATATGTCTGTACGTGAATTAAAACCAGATAGTTCTTATGTGTTTATAGTACGAGCTGAAAATGCTCATGGGTTATCACCCGCGAGTGCAGTGTCTCCTACAGCAAGAACATTAAGTAATTCGCGCTCTATACCGCGATCAGAAATAGATACTGCAAGATCGATGTTAAGTACGAAAATAGTGGAATTACGGGATGCTCGGCCATTATCCTCTAGTTCGGTTAAATTAATGTGGATATTAAACGCACCAGATTATGTTGAAGGGTTGTATATTCGCTTTCGTGAACTGTCCGGGGGTTCTCACAACTACAATATTTTGACAGTGCTTGATGTTCAAAGTGGAAGTTATGCTGTTACAAATTTAAAAAAATTTACCAAATATGAATTTTTTATTTCGCCGTTTTATAAGTCAGTAGAAGGCCAGCCTTCAAATTCAAGAGTTTCACAAACCTTAGAAGACATACCGTCGGCTCCTCCTGATAGTATAACAGCTGGCTTATTCAATACTACAACAGGTTGGGTACGGTGGTCGCCTCCACCTCCACAGCACCACAACGGCGTTATAGTGGGCTATAAATTACAAATAAAAGGAAGCTCAGTTCGTTCTCTAACAATGAATGCCAGCACGACGTCAGTTCTGGTTAGCAATCTTACAGGTGGCAGTTCTTATAATGCAAGAGTTGCTGCCTTAACTCAAGTAGGAATGGGGCCGTTTTCAAGTGCAGTTCCATTGCTAATTGCACCAAGAGCCCAAAGCCCGCGAACTTTAGGACCGTTAGTACCATTAGTAAGGCAAACATGGTTCGTAGTACTATTAGCAGTGCTTGCATTGTGTGTTCTTGCTGGAACGGGCGGCTTTATATATCTTAAAAGACGACAATCATTAAATAAACAATTAGGGCACTTAAATGTTCCAGTGGTAAATGCAACTCAATTGAATGCTAAGGAAAGTCTCTGGATAGACAGAGGTTGGAGACCCGCAGATTGTGATAAAGATTCTTCTCTGCCTTTAGCTCCACAACCAGCAGACTATGCTGAGGTTGATACAAAGAGCATGTCCACATTTTATAATTGTCGAAAGTCTCCAGAAAATCCTACACCATACGCTACAACAATGCTTTTGCCACCTCCTACATGGTCTGAATTAATTCCACCCCCTCCTGATCATCCTCCTCCGGAATGTCCGCGAGAAAATCCTCCTGCTCCTCCACCTAGAGGTGGAAGTAGTTGCGGCAGTAGTGGAGGCTATGCATGTTACGCAGTTCACATTCCTAATCAATCTATGACTCAGTGTCCAAATAGGATAGCGCAATATCCTAGGGCGGGTACTTGCAATAACTGTGATGCTCATTGTTCCTTGGCTAGTAGTAATTCTGGACGCCGATCAACTCCTAGAGGACATTGTCATCCCTCGCATAACTGTGATAACAAGATATGGGGAAATCATTATAATTGGGAAGAGGGAGAAGTAGACATTGAAATTGATAAACATTCGTGTTCTAGCAGCCACGACACGACGTGCTCGTGTAGTGAATCGTCATGTTTATACGCGGAAGCAGGGCCTTCTTCGAATGTACGGCCTCCTATAACACAGTGCCAAATGAAGCGTTGTGTCAAGTGAATGTGTTCTAATCAAACTGAAACAAATTATAGAATTATATATCTTTGTTCATTTTTTGATGAACTATAAAAATAAGTCTTGGTTTGACCGTGGTGGCCATAAATTAATTAGTTGTATTTATTAACTAGTCGCTAGATGTTTAGTTTTTTGTCGAAATTTCATTTTGTCTTCCTTAACATCTAAATTTAGAATTTTGGCAAATTATTTTATGTCATGTAATTAAACGCAAAATTAAATATATCATTTAGAATGTTGTCAATTTGTACTGTATACCTATACTTTACTTTTATATCACCCGTCCGGTTTCGAACAGCGTAATTTTAAAAACTTTTTATATTTAACTATACTTTTGACTCAATCATGCTGTGACTACACATTGTTAATATGTAGATATCAATTAACTTAATACAATCTTGACTGAATCCTATTATTCTGTAGCAATACTGTAATCAAGAAAAAGTCCTATGTAAGTAATTGTTAAAATATTGTGATCTAGGTTATTTATAGTGTGGCGTGTACATAGTGTTGTTAAAATTGAATCAATATTTGTAACATTTTGTAGAAATTCCACTGATAATTTTATTAATGTAGTTAGTACATATGTTTTGTTAATTATAATAAAAGGATTACCTAATAATTATAATAAAATATTATTACAGTATTTGATGAATTATTTAATACTACACACACTAGATATTAAACTAATTTTACAAGGTAAGCATACCATATTTTATTGGGACGGTAAGGAGAAGGTAAGTTATCAAGGTTTTAATTAGCTACTAATAACACTGCTCAACAATGAAAATGCTTCGGACTTAAAAATAGCTGTTTCTTATGTATTTTTAACTGCAAAATTCAAAAATGTTAATAAAAATTACCAATTAGCTCTTGTT
>JAHWXV010021650.1:0-11157 GCA_024586415.1 Phrixothrix hirtus
AATATTTAATAATCAAATTTATCATTATATTTATTTATTTGCCTTATTTTCTTTATTGATCATTTATTTAACATATTATCCTATTTAAATAAACTTATATATTTAACCTTGACATTGTTGTATTTGTTCGAGACAGACAAGGGAATAAGTTAAAATCCTTAGGTAAACCATAAGTGTCATTGTATTCTCCAGAAACTGAGAGTATTACTGTTATAACTACAGTTGTTGTGAGCCGTGCTCCACAAATAAACAAAGGACCGCTCGACTGACCAAAAATTCTGATAATTATATCAATTAAAAGGCACGACTACGCAATACTATTCATACATAATAACATACTTACAGTATATTCCTTGTATGTTTATCAATTTGCTTGTTACGCTTGTAAAAACAAAGACAAGTTTATAACGGTGGAAAATCTACATGACTATAACACCAGACAGAAAGGAAAGCTTAAGGTACCGTTTAGGAAACCAAAATTAGGATGCAATTCTCCATCTGTAATAAGCATTAAAATACTTAATAATCTCCCAAATAACATAACAAATTGCAGTACTTTCGGTAACCTTAAGAAGCATTTAAATATTTTCTTGTAAGGAAATGCCTGTATAACGTAAGTGAATTGTCAAATTAGTATCAGTTTGTTCCGAATGTTTTATGTCACCTGTCTTATACATTATATGTCTTAAGGATTAATAAATATTATTATTATTATTACATAAACCTCAAAAAGGCAACACGAAAATTTAAAAAAAATTTAAACCTCGTGGTTTATAGAGGGATCCAATGTAGGAACATTCAACCCCCCCTTAGCGACCCAACCATTGATATGTGAGGATCGGGACACCCTAAAGAAAGCTCTACCGCTGCATACCTGTACTAATGTATCAAAAACCATGGAAGATATTGGAAAATGTTAAGACAAACTTTTAACGATTTTAAAAGTATTAAAACGGAACGTATTTTTGTTACAAAGCGGTGGGGCTGGGTGTAATTTCCCCTTTAAACAAAAATAGCACCATATTACAGCACATTAAACATTTCACCTCATTTTTTCTCAATATCTTAAACAGTTTTTGAAATACAAGCTCAAATATTTAGGACGCTCCGATTCTCACATACCGGCTTTGCGCAGCTAAGAAGATGTGCAATGTCTCTACATTGAACACCTCTACAAATATTTTTGAATTTTCCCGTTTCCGGTGTGTGCTACCTCTTGCTTCATCTGAAAAACCGCCTGTTGGGATGTCGCTTTTATTCTGATGAAGACCTAAAAAATATCGGTGCCTATTTTTTAGAGTTACTAAACAAACTTTTTCGTCACAGCTAGGCGAAGCTAGAGGACTAGTTTTGGATTAATCATGAACCATTTCAAAAATTTTCCCCTACAAGGGATTTTTGACGGTCTCTCAATATTAGCAAAAAATTTGGCAGTGGAGTCTGTTGATTCGGAACTGTTTATTGGTATACGCTAATGCCCCTAATAGTTGCCTTAGTGAAAACCTAACAGTAATGACAACTGTTTCTTCTTCATAAATATAGTCCATCTTCATCTTGACAGTTTATTGCCAAAGGTTGAAGTATAACAAACGACTTTGTTTCAGGTTATTTGGTCTATGCCTGTCATAAAATAAAATAACATTGTTGGATATTATCGACCGAGAAAACAATTTTCCGATAAATCTATGCGATATAAGGTTTTTTTTACAAGAGACTAAAAATACTACCAATATAAAAGGTGTGATAATTAAATAACGAGAATAAAGTTGCCTTCAGTTCAATCATTATTTAGAATAGTCACAATGCAGTTGTTATTTATGAAGCTTCAACTGTTACCCGTTAAAATTTAGAAATTATATTTAAACTAGTGACTGGATACATATGTGACTACATTAGTGTTTTGTCAAAAATTATGTTGAACTCAAAAATTGAACAAGTCAGTATAAGGTTTTTAGTAAAATTAATATTTGAATAGGTTGTGTATGATTCAAATTTAGAAATATAAGGCTCAAAACTATTAGGATACAGTAGCAAGGATAAATATAAATTAATAAAATTTACAATATCGGAAAAGGCGCAAATATCTAAAAATTTTCTTCGGAAAGTTAGCATAAACATCGTTACTTCAAAAGTGACACATTTATAGAAACCTTTTCAACAGACTGGTGTATGGTCCTTGGTAGTGTAATGGTTGGCACGTTGGAGTATCTATCCAAAAATCCTGGGTTTAAAACCAGGCCAAGGAAAATTTTTCGATATTTGTACCTTTTCCGATTTTGTAAATTTCATTAATTCATTTTTAGTAAAACTTAGAAATTTATTCTAATAACAAAAAGGTCTACAAACAGAATTGTATAACTCCAATGTGTGTTTTTGCGTGGTACGCGAGGTTTACTGCTGGCAAAGAAGAAGTTGAGAACACTGTAAATGGTGGACACTCGATATCTGTGACGAATGATGAGAATATCGAAATTATTTCAGCAACTCTTAGAAAAGACAGGCTTTTGAGCTTAGGAATAAGTGTTGAAGTATCAAAGGTGAATAGAGAAGCTGTCAGGTAACTTTTGCATATTAATTTAAACATGTCAAAGGTTTGTGCTAAAATTTTTCCTAAGAATCTTACACTGGATCAAAAGGTGTCCCGAGTTTCAAACTGTATCAACATTATGGATAAAAGTAAGCGGAATCAAAGTATCTTGAATTTTGTTATAACGTGCGTTGCTTAAACATCAAGACAAAGCAAAATATTTTTGTGCAGACTATAACGAAATCAAACTCTGTCTTTAGGCAATTTATAGCAGAAAACCTGGGGAGGCGATTCAACTCTTACGTGAATTCAAAGTTTGATTTTTTAAATAAATTTTTTGTAGTGGACTTTTGGCTAGTGTATCGATTCTCTTCAAATTTGGTAAATATTTTGTTTTATTCCAAAATTGATGTGAACTTCCCTATACGAAAGGATCCAATCTACTTATGATAGTTGGATAATAACCCAGAATTTATTTGTTTAACTTTTTTTAAATTTTGATACAACAAAATCAAAGAGTATCAAAATATCTTAAAAAAATCTGGTGTGAGGCAACACACGACTTTCTCTTACGCACACAGATACCCCAATAGTGTCCACAATGATTAAATTATTGTTTATGTTCATTTTGGAAACGATAATTTTAACGGTCACCACCCATCCAAGTTACTAGACAGGCGCAAGGCTGCTTAACTCCGGAAAATTTCTCTGATAACTTTCTGCAATGCACTTTTTCAGAAAAACTGTTAAGTTCACTTAAAGGAGCTTTCAATATATGATAACCGTAGCACATTTAAAAAAATGTTCTAGCTGTTTTCGAGAAAATTGCAAAAAAACTTAAAAACCGCAAGAATAAAGTGGAACTTCCAGTCATTCAATTTTAACTAAATTCTTGATATCTCCTGTCTAGAATATAAAAAACTTAAATATACAATTTCATTCTTATGATGGCTAGATATTTAGTTTTTGAGCTATACTGTTCACAATTAAGACATTAAGTACTTCCGGTTAATCGATTTTCGAAAATGTATTAGAGAAACTGCTTCGATCTTATAAAATGCAATGAAATAGCTAGAAGTATAATAAGTTTTAAGAAATAATTAACGAAAAACAGTCGACTATCCACGAAATTTTATTTCGATTATAATATTTGATTGTTGGCGCAAGTTAACAATACTAAGATTGTATGCTTTTTTAAAGGTTGTAAAAAATGCACTACATTAATTAATGTTTCGGCTTATTGAAATTTCAGAAGCCATCAACAGGTGCTTAACAGTATATGATAAACAAATGAATTAAATTATAAAACAGAAAAATTCCAGGCAGATAATTAACAATAACAGACCAGGTAAAATAAAAAGTTGATTAAACACCAAGAACAAAACAAATAAGTAATTCTCAAGAGTCAAATAAATAAAAGTTACATAACAGTTAAGTTAAGAGCAATTTTAATTTTAAATTTTTTTCCCCAGAAAGGGAAAATCATCGTGCAACGTTAAAACGAAGTAAATGAGAACTCAAATGAGAACTACGCACGCGCACTCGCAGGAGCACGCGCACGCGCACGTACACGCACACACGCACACGCACATGCACACGCACACGCACACGCACACGCACACGCACACGCACACGCACGCGCACGCGCACACGCACGCGCACGCTCACGCGCACACGAACACGCACAAGCACACGCACACGCACACCCACACGCAAACGCACATGCACACTGACACACGCACACGCGCACTCACACACACACACACGCACACACACACACACGCACTCAGACGCACTCAGACGCATGCACGCATGCACGCACGCACACAAGTACGTACGCAAACACGAACGCACGTACGCATGCACGCGCGCACACGCCCACACGCGCACGCACCCTCGCGCGCACGCACGCACACAAGCACTTACGCACGCACGCACGCACGCACGGACGCACGCGCGCACCCATGCACGCGTGCGCGCACGTACGCACGCACACACGCACGCACACATACACATAGACAGACCAATTTATTGAAAACATGATTTTCGATCTTAGGTCTCCCGAAAACGTGTATTTACACTAAAATTTTGAACGAAAACAATACTTTCTCTATATTATAGTTCATATGCGTATGAGAAAGTAAAAAGATCCTGTTGTTCCATGAGCCGTTTTCGAGAAAAACATATTTAATGGATTTATTGAGATAGAATGTATGTTTAATAAGTATTTATTAAATAAAAATAGTCTGCTTTTATGCAAATTTTTTAGTTCTACACCTAAATTAGTTATATATGGTTGAAGAAGTTTCATTTGATCTTTTAACTATTGGATACCAAAATGCATGATTCATTTAATGTAGCATATATTGGAGTCTGCGTGACCGACTAAATAAAACAGTTGTTTACACAATATGATAGCATTCTTTTGGAAAATTTCTTATTTTTCCATTTTGCACTATTTTTGTCATTAATAGTGCGAATTGGTTCGTGTTGTTTTGGGTTTAGTGTACTCGAATGTTTAGAGACTGAATTGAGTCAAGGAATACCGAAAGTGGGATTTAATTTTATCTGTTCAGGTAAGATTAGTTAGGAAAGTTACTATAACCAAATTTAAATTTGTTTTTGAATCGATGTTGTTGGATCAGAATCATATCTAAATATTTTTAACACTTTTAATTTCGCTACTTTTATAATTATTTATATAGTGCTAGACTTAATTTTCATGGCTAAGTCACTGGATTCTTCGGAGACTTGGCGCGTCTGGGCTAGAACTCTCCTTAACGTAGGGTGCACGAAAGAATGCGTGAAAAGCTCTAAGGATTCATGGAAAGGGCTCTACTCAACGTAGAGCGTACGAGAGAATTCGTAAAAAGTGTTTCCGACTTCAGAAAAGTTGCCGGAGTCAACGTAGTGTGTGCGAGAGGAATTGAAGTCATCGTAGGATGTATGATAATATTCGTAGTAGCAGATATTCCGTTCTCTTTGTTTTGCATCGGTTCTGCACGTCTATTTATACCGAAATCCTAGATGTGGAGTGGGTTTTCGACGTTTTCCTTCTCTCTCAACAGATAAAATTTAATATTTTTGCAAAATTTGGAATCTTGAATTTTTGAAAAATTGCCTACTTATTTAACGTAACTTTTACCAAAATTTGGTGAATGTTTTTAAATTGATTCTGGAATAAGCTAATTAAATGTATTTAAAACTTTCTTAATCTTCTATTTTAAATTCATTTAAAATTGTTTTTAAATTCATTTTATAATGTTTACTTGCCTAAGAATATTGATATTAATTTCTGCTCATTCGGACATGGATTTTAACCCAGAATTCTGTATTTAACTTGGTGCTTGCATGTAGCTGTCGCATCTCTTCGTAGAACCATTTTCATCTATTTATAATAAAATGTCTCACAAAAACTGGAATTTGGTTTTTGAAGATGGCAGTTTGTTACACTGGCATCTGTTTATTTCTTCTTGAAGAACATTTTGATCCGAAAATATTGCTTTTTGTGATGCCGTTAACATCTTCTCTTGAAAAAAATATTTCGAATCGTGTTTTCTGATAGGATGAGATTTAAAACATGTTTAACGATGAACATGATTCTATTGATTTAACACGGGTTCTTCACATAACGTTATTAAGAATGAAAGTTTCAAAAATTGAATTTTTGTTAACTATGAGAATATTAAATTAAGTAGCTTTGACAATGTAGTAAATATCCTCTATGATCACTATTAACGTATCCTTTGTGGTAACATTTTCTTCCACCTTCTTATTAAATATTAAGTAAGAAATTATAATTGAGATACAACCACAGAAACAAATCAAACAAAAAGGAAATGATATTAGTGAATGTGGTACATATAGTATGTGAACGTAAAGGACATTCCATTCAACAATTATCTAACGGTTCATTAAACAGTGTTCAAAATTATTAAAATGACGTCACGAAATCATCTCGAAAATGCATAGTTCAATAACTATGAAATCGCATTTGTTGCTAAAATATGCCTTTAGTTTAGTAACTTCAGACCATTCACATATCTGTGATTTAAATCATTTTAAAAGAGGGCACTTCGTGTGTTAACAAATTTGTTTGCATATTTGCCAAAAGCATGTTTTAGTTTGAAGAAGTACTTTCACTATCTGATTTGTAGTGTGAACACTGTATCAAATGACTATCTACATATCTAATATGACTGTCATTTAATAATTAATTGTGTTTAAATGTGACATTTTATTTAATATCTTGTCGTAAATAATTTTATAATCTTGTCCTGTCTTTAAAAATTTAGCGCTACAATTTATTTTGTGTATTATTTAATTAATTTATACCTATCTGACTTATTTTATTTTATCTCATTATAAGCACTAGTCTTTGTGAAAAAAATTTCATATGCATTTTAACGACATGCATTTTATTTTAAAAGTTTAACAAAAGTTAAAGTAGTTGGGAGGAAAGTACTTTATTTAGATTCCACAACACTGACGTTGTACTATCAGTCTTCCTCACGTACTGTATCTGCATTGATTAGAAAATAAATAAAGTGTTTATCGCCTTTACAAGTCTAGTATCGAACAGACACCTTTAATAATACTATGCTGGTCTAGACTTATTAAACTCCCAATGTTGACGTAATTTTGATCTTAATAGTGTCTAGTGTCTATTAGTGCCTTAATGAGTTTACATCTTGTTTATTTTAAATCAAGCGTCCATGATTAATAACTTTTTTCTGATGCGTGGTATCAGATTCAATTGTTGGTCATAGTTGTTTCACGTTTACAAAATTATGTCCGTGTAAATATGTATAATAAAAACTGCTCTGGAGTATAAGTGAGTTGCATTTCAGAACACACCGTCCATTAACATATGACATTTGGAAATATTTATCGCTTTTTATTTACAAGGATAGCAAATAAAATAAGGAGAAAATCTAATGTTTAATTTGGGGCAACTATAAGATTTTTGTTGTCTAATGAGGTTTTTCGTCGACGTTATAAGTCATTTAAGTACAAAGATGGTTGTTTCTTGTAGAGTTAGTTTTATAATGAATGTAAAACATTTCCCTTATTAGAAGGATTAGTTTATTTTTCATCTTGTTACTCAAAATACTTGTGCCTTGAGGCATGCTGAACACCGACTTTAATTATTAATTTATGTTTGCGTCATTAATTCGTATCTAAGGCATGTTACTTTGATAATAATCCTGTTGATACAAACATGATGACTCTTATAAATTAATTATTATAAGCAACACCTATAGAAGACTGCGTTTCAGCTTTTCCTTTATACATTAAATGCTATAATCGAAACCTTGTATCATATTATTTAAAAAAGTCACAAGAGTTGCAGAGGAAACCAATATTCGTTTTATAGACGTTTTTGGGAACAAATTATTATTTTATAAAATTAAAATATGGAAAGGAAGCTATATTTTGAATAATTCATTGTTTGACTAATTATTACTAATCTCAGTATCAGTACAGCAACATTAGAGAATTCTTATTAATTTTGTATAACCAAAAATTTTATAGAACAATTCTTAATTGGGGAATTTATCACAGTTCATCAAAGTCGGTGAATTCGCTTTATCTTTAATTGGTGTGATAAATTACCAACTTGACGTTAATAAAACAACACATAAAATCTTGAGTTGATTTATTCAAAATAATAAAATTTGACAGTTTTAAGCACAATTTTCTACAAGATGTAAACCGATAAAATTAATTAATGGCACTGTAAAATTATTAAATATGTCGAGATCTGTTCAAAAATTCTTTTAACTCTCCAACTACTGCGCTAACATTCCGTAAGAAACTGCCTGTATGTATTTGATATTAAAATCTACCTTCAACATGTAACATGTGACATCGCAAATTCGGTGTCAATTCATGTACAGAACTTGAAAAACACTTTTCGGCGACATTTCAATGTCGCTATATTGGTATTTATTGACACGCAGTCTACACACAGATTTACATTTTAAATTAGTTCCTTGTTGAAAATTAATTAAAAATGGACTAAATGATTTAAAACTTTTATATTTATTTTCGACATGTTTCAAATCCTTTTCTTAATTAACGCTATTATGTAGAAGGTAATTTTGCAATTTTGAAAATCATAAAGTTTGTAATAGAATGCTTCTTTCCTCGCAACTTCTAATAAATATAATTTATTATTTCTTGTAAATTAGTTGTTTCTTCGCTTACCTGGAAATTGTAATATTCCCTCAAATAGTTTCAATTTCACATACATTTATCTAATTAATTTAAAATAGAGTCGTTCTTGGAATGCCTTAAATAATATTATCTTATATTGCGTGATGAGTATATTTCGACTAGGCGAATTTATAAATAGTTTCGTGAGTTAAAAAGTTTGAATTTCATGTTCTTTTATAAGAAATCTGATTACCAAGGTCGTTTGTCTCGAAGATTTATTGTATAGAATTCACTCTGCGATTACCAAGATAAGACCTATCTTTGTCATTATTAAAGTTACACAAGAAGATAGAGTCTTCGATTTTTCTAAATTATAATTATTAAATTCCTTCGAGATGGATTATGTAATTAAGAAATTTCAACTTTCACCAGAGTTAATTATTTATTGTTTTTGGAAAATATGTCGGGTATGCATCGAATCAAACAATGTGTGTAAAGTTAACTCTAAATTGTTAATGTAAGTTTTGATTTCATTAAGCATCCGTTTAAGTAATTTGCACCGCTAATTGTAAAATATTCTCTTTGCTCGATATCGCTTCTTTGATTTATCATTGCTATAAAACTCAAGTATCAACCGTTATTGCACACCACACATAACTGTTAGAATTTTTCTAAGAAATATATATGCTTGCATAAACTTTATCCATTTTCTTGCAACACATATCATTAATTGTTTTTAAATCTTACATGATCAGTGTCAGTTATAGTTATTTTTAATTACACTTCATGTAAGTATAGTTGTGAAGCTATCTCTATCAAACTAACGAATTTTAATGTGAAATGTAGTTTTCCAAAATAGTCTATTAATTTCTACTTAGGTTCAATTAAAGCAGAACTATTTTAATTAGGCAAAGCGCACCTATTACCGATTTCCGTCAAATATTTAATGACTTCCAAGTATTATTTGCCGCCAAAATTGGATCTCGTCCTCATTTCACGAGGTTGCTATTAGTTTTATTTTGGTGTCTTAAAACCAATTTTACTTGTAACCTACAATATTTGGCGATACACCAACTTAAGTGTAACGACGTTTCGGCTTGTGAAAACATTTAAAATATCTAATATACAGGGTATCTGGATATAAGGAGCATTTCTTTAACAGCAGATACATTTTAATATACGCGACAAAAACGCTGTCTAAATTGCGTAGTTTTCAAAATATTTTCAATTAAAGTTTTCAATCCGCCTCTGGTTTTTAACTTGGTCTACTGTATTCAAGAAAAAATGGCTGGTCAACTATACATCTTTAGCTAGTGATCGAAGCCAAACGAACAGCTTCGGTATGACGCATACGATTTCAGTGTACCCTTAATGACTGTTTTGGGCTGTTTATTATAAATATACACTAATTACCCTTTAAAATAAAAAGTTTTATTTTCTTCCTTAAAATTTCTAGCGGATGTTACTTGTCAAGTTTATAATTTCTTTAAAATAAAAATAAGGCTTTTACTTAATAGGTACAATTTCTAGTATGCATACATTTATATTATAGAATATGGAAACATTTAAATAACTTTTACCTTTAAAAAGCCGCTTTAACATTAAGTTAAATTTTTTTGATAAATATCTTCATATTATTAATATTTGCAATCACTTGTGTTGTATACATAATTCAAATTTTGTGAAAATAGTTCAAAATCTAAATAGCAAATAAATCTGATAAAATTTTATGTAATTTCTATGCAGTAAAAATGTCTCCATACAAATTTCAATTTCAGATATTGATTAAATAAGCTTATAATTAATGCAGAAATAATTGTAATTAGTATGCAATAGTGTTATAGTATAAGCAAACTTAAATGATTTAAAGGAATACGTTGTGTTATTTTTTTATTGAAAAAGCTGGCAACCTTGACCCGAAAAAGTCGTAAATGTGAACTGATACTTTGTTAACAAAAACGTCAAAAAGAAATATTTGGTGTAAATTAAATCGAATTAGAACAGGTCATATCCGGGTTAATTCTATTTTATACCGCTGGAATGCAATACCTAGTCCGGAATGTCATTGCAAAAAGTGAATTGAAACAGTAGATCATATTATAAACGATTGTCCCTTTACTAAGTTTGATTACGGATTTCTAGATATCCATAACCGTATATTATAGTCTATTAACTGGTTACATAATATAAAAGACTTATGATTTCAACTAGTAAGGTTATTTTTTTCCAGAGTTTTTTTCTTACTCTTGCACCAAATGGTGGATGAATATTCTATTATTATTATTATTAATGATATTAACCCTGTAATTGTAATTGTAATTGTTTATTCATACGAATATATTTATATATGTAGATTCCTCCTAATAGCAATTTCAAAATTCGTGCCATTGCTATTAGGAGGAATCTACTTATTTATTTCAATATAATCTCCTAAGAAAACAATAGATGGCTCTGCCATACTATATCATTGA
>JAHWXV010021659.1:0-15014 GCA_024586415.1 Phrixothrix hirtus
CACACATATATATATATATATATATATATATATATATATATATATATATATAAAGCTTGAGTCAACAACAGATGACAGTCGTTACACTTTGGTGCCAAAAAGCTGGGGGGATGTCCCCGAAGCATTAATGGAGTGTAGTGGAGCTTTGAGATCACCTTCAATTTGAAATATATCCTAAACTATGGTGAACACAAACGTCTCTAGTTAATATCGAGATGATTATTTATTCAATATTAAATCGGAAGGATTATTGTCAAGGTTAATTATGAGAACCAATAAAGCTCCACCTGTTCGTTATTTTGTCGGCGTGTCAGCTCTTGCTGTTTGTTTTATAACATTTGATAAATTAAGCGGTATTTAGTATCATGAACATTAATGATTAATATAATTTTAGTTGAACAAGGATTCATTAAAATAATTAGGAAATCCACCTTATAAAAGAAAGATAAAGTTGAATTAAAAATCTATTTGAATATGCCTTGTATTTTACTTTTGGGATATTGCTTAGTAATGTTAGTTAAAACTTCGTAGTAAAAAATTATCTCAAGCTATAAAGTAACAAATCTTACGTCAGAAGTTCTAGAAAATTGTTGCAAGGCACAGGAGATCACGCCTCAATAACAATCAAGGTTACAGTTTGTTTCATACAAAGTATAAAGTTATGCATACAAGAAATTATTGGGTATGATACCATTTAAACCTTAAGAAATAATTAACTGGGTTACAATCCAACTAGTGTAAAAATATGGTTTCTTGGCGTCATACAGGCAGGATGATATGACCCCGTAGGGCATATTACAAGCGGGTCCATGAGAAAAATGATCAAGTCGGGAGGAATAGTCTCCGGATAGCTATGCATAAGTTTTTAGTTTCTAATCAGCAGTGTTAGTTCGGAAGTGGCGTGTGATTTCTCTAATTTTTAGATAATGTAATCTGTCTTTATTGAGCCTGTGCCGTAATTCATCCAATGTAGTTACTAAATTGAAATTTTCATTTATTGGGGATATTTGTATCAATAAGAACAAGGCAATAAAATCCATCGTCAGTATTCATTTGTTGGGATTTTTAAGTTTATCAAGAAATAAAAGGGAGGGCTTCCGCTTCTAACAACCGAAGGCAAACCATCACACCTGTAAGTGAAAATTCGATTATTTCACCTTTAAAAATCTGGGTGTTAGGCGGTCTTACCGTATGCATAATTCTTTGCTGCAAAGATTTGTTTGAGTAACGGCAAATATTAACAAGGGACGTTGGTTTCCGATTTGTTTTAGCAGAAAGGTAAAGGGATCTTAGAGCTGTTACTATAATTCTTTTCAAACCGAAAGATATGAGTTCTCTTTTGTATCAATTGTCGAACGTTTTAATGATCCTTTTTGTTGAAAATTATAAAATTTAGTCTAACAATTTTAATCGCATAGTAGTTTAATTAGCCGTTTGTAACAAATGATTTTATTTTATGAAAGCTAGTATACGGGGTACGCTTGATTTCTTGATTTTCTTATATATGATATTTGCGCACTGCAATTGTCGTCAAAGCAATTAAGGTTTGTTCTTTAAAGGGATTTTAAACCCATCTTCAATTTAGTTTTTAAAGTAAACACGAGCCTAGATTGCATTGGCTAATGATAAAAATTATTGTTCCATATTTTTAGTGAGTAGTCATTTATCTCTGAATTTTAATTCCACGTGTCTACTAGTGAAACAGTGAATTTTAAGCAATATAACGTGTTTTGTGCTCAACTAGTTCTTTTAATTATTTCAAACATGATTATTGCCTAATATTATCAACTAATCAGAGTGCGTCTAACGAATTTAACTTAATCCAGAATTTGTTATTCTGCAAAGTAAATAAGGAAGCATTTGTATCACGTAAAATTTAAAACGTTAGTAACAACCTAAATTGCCTTCAGCATTTTTAAATAATTTATGTCAAGTATCGCATGTTTTAAATCTAGCACCACGTTAATTAAACTAGAAATTCTTAGACAATTTACTTCACTTTCAATATACAGGGTGTGTCAAAAGTCTCAGTTCATCTTTTGTTTCATTACTATTAGATAAAGATCTAGATAAGTTATTCACAAGAAAGGGGGCTTCACTCCTGATTTTATAATGAGGTTAGCACTCCGCAACATACAGAGCGATCATAAATAAGTGAGCAGTTTTAGCATTAGTATATTCCTTCTAGCTTCTGATCCCGTATATGCAGTACCATTAGAGTGTCAGAGTGTCTGTCCCTACTTTTAAGGTAGGCCACTAACATCGTGATATACAGGGTGTTTTGTAAACATCGCCTGATTGCAGTTTCGACTTGAGAACAGTGGCGTCCACCTTTTACCGATTTTGTCTTGATTTTACAGTGTTTAGCTTCGAAAGTACCGACTACCCACGCCTCGCTCCACTGTAGCTTTGCCGGCCGTAGTTAAATACTCTTGATTATTTAGCACATGTGTCGCTGTCAGTTTAGCTTGTGACATGGGTTAGCAAACAAATTAATGGAATTTTGATTAGGTTTTATGTATCTTGTGGATTATGTATTATTTTCATAATTGCTATGCTTTATTCTAACTAATTTGCAGATTTCTATAGCTCTAAACTATCTCGCTAGATATTTTCACCTAATTTGAATTCCTAATTCTAGTCTTAAATATTTTGTTGATTCCTAATTTTATTTAGAGTTTCCTATTTGATTTAATTATACTATTGTACGTCGACCTACGAGATGGCCAAACTTAGCTCAAAGGTTCATTTAATTGTATTATTGTTTATTTGATTTCACCGCGTGTTATCTTTTATATTGCAATAAACCTGCTTTTTAACTCGAAGCTTGGGTATTTCTTTCCTTTGAATGTTTATTGTTTCTAAGTATATTTATAGTTTAAAGAATTATTTCATTAATAGAACCTTGTCGATTAATTAATATTTGATAACTGCTTTAATCATGTGGTTATTTAATTTTTTATTGAATATTAATTCCATTATTTTCTCTATTGAAATACATTCTTCATAACGTTTCTTGAATTATTAATACAAGATTAATTTCCTGTATCGATTAGTTTTAATAAAAGAGATGGAATTCGATAGAATATTAATATAAGATTCTAGCAAACGTTACAAAATCACTTCGTTAAACAATGATACTATTACTAAAACTTCTGTAGCAACTCGAACTGTATCATTATTTATTAAGCTATAAAGAAAAATAAATTTGGTAATCCACGATAGCTCGGTAGAATGCAAGAGTCATGAAAATAGGTTAATTTACTCAAACGATTTGCTAAACAGTATAATAGAATTTATTATAGCAATTTCAAAACAATTATCGCAACGTTCGAATTATCTGTATATAGACCAACATTCAAATTATAATTCGAAATTAAACTTTAGCTAAATCGTGTTATATCCATTTATTTATCTATATCAATTCAGTTGAAAATTAATCTAAAATTTCTCATCAGACCATCCTTCATACAAAAGCTCTTTATTGTTTCGGCAATAGGTTTCGCAACATTAAGATGGGCTCAAGCATTTAATAAAATGCAAAAGTAGTCTTAGGCTAGACGGTTCTGCTATATTAATGTGCGTAATAAATTATCCGAAAAATAATTTGAAAACTCACAACAAAACGGTAAACTGTTTAAATTAATAAAGCGATCCAAAGACAAATATTTCAGAGTTACTGTGGTGACATTAATTATTTTAATATCTTTTAATAGATAATAATAAATTGATTCAATAAAAGTCCGCATTCTCGTCAAAAAGTATTAAATTCGTATATTCTCTATTTAAATAGAAATAACCATTAAATCCACGTTTTTGTAATGTGACGATAATCAAACCACTAGTACTGTCTTTACAGACATTGGTTTATAAACTAATAAATTTAAACGAATATAATTTACAAGAAGGTTTTAATTTACGAAAATTACAAAATTAATTCTTTCTGATGAAAAAGTAAATACAAGTGGAAATCTCAATTATGGCACGAATTTCTGATAACGACATTGACTCAAGGTGAAGTGGAATAAAACATTCTACATAATATTTAAATAAAGATAATATTTAAGCACATATCTCCAAATAAAGAATTCTTGTAAAATACATAAATTAATATGTTATTACCGACAAATCAACTTGTTGAGATATCTCTCGCTTTGAAAGATCAGTTTGGAACAACCCACATATCTCCAAGTAAAGAATTCTTGTAAACTACATAAATTAATATGTTCTTACCGACAAATCAACTTATTGAGACATATCTCACTTTGAAGGATCAGCTTGGAACAACGCATACATCTCCAAGTGAAGAGTTCTTGTAAACTACATAAATTAATATGTTACCGACAAATCAACTTGTTGAGACATCTCTCGCTTTGAAAGATTAGCTTGAAACAACGCACATGTCTCCAAATAAAGAATTCTTATAAACTACATAAATTAATATGGTCTCACCGACAAATCAACTTGTTGAGACATCTCTGGCTTTGAAAGATCAGTTTGGAACAACGCACATATCTCCAGGTAAAGAATTCTTGTAAACTACATAAATTAATATGTTCTTATCGACATACCACCTTGTTGCGACATCTCTCGCTTTAAAAGATCAGCTTGGAACAACGCAAATATTTTTCACGCGTTTTTAAGGTGGATTCCAGTTGACCGGGTATTCGTGGCATATTCAGAATGGATTAATCGGATTCACTATATAACAGCTATTAAAAATAGTATACAATCGAGCACAAACTGTCTCACAACACAGCCTCTAATATTTTCAACACTTCCGGAACACAAGCAAATTTATAAACATAAATCGAAAACCACAGTCACTCAAAAACCAATCTCTTTAAATATCCTTCACAGTTTAATTATATAAAACCACCCCCACCCTAATAATTACATGGAAAAACTTAAAATCCTATTGGCAACTTTTAAATTTAAATGGTTCACATGACTTTCAAAATTTGAACGCTAATTACAACATGTGGTTTTTGGTAACATACCTTCTGAAATAGAGACGAACTTATTAATTTAAATTATTTAGAAGAGAAATAAGACTATTTTCAAAAAAAAAACTTTAGAATTTTTTAGAGGAAGATAATTTGTGAAAAACCATAAAATTGAAAATAAATTCGCGTTAAACATTTACTCTACTCATTGCTTGCACATTCAACTATGCAGCTTTCTTTAAGGACTATCTATAAACCGCCCAAAAAAATAAAAGAATGGGTGGGGGTATTATGCAGTTGCAATTATTATCTACAGTCTGAAAAGCGTGTTTTCAAAATTAGAAGTGTAAATAATTAAAAATAATTTTAACGAGACCGGCGCAAGACAAAGACACGAATGGAGTGTCTTATTAACCCTAATGCCGTGCAAACGCACCTTTTTTTGATTTCTTGCCATTTGGGCCTCCTCTTTTGTAATTGTGGCCTGCTTTATTTATTTTTGATATTTGCATATTGCGAAGTTTTAGTTAATATTTTTGTTAGTACTGTATTTCTTGATTATTTTATCCAACGTTTATCAATTTTGAAGCCACTATTGTTACTACTTTCGTTTATTATGTATGCGCTTTCGTCTGTTTATCTACCCTTTTTTAAGAAACTTATATGTAAGTCGATTAAGTTTTACCGTACGCCTTTATATTTTGCACGTTGTATTTAGTTCGCTCTTATGAAGAGTTGCATTTTGCATTCAAAATATTGGCTCTTATTAATAAATTTTAGTTGACATCTGTTTTTGTTTGACTCTAATCATAATGCTACCAGTGCTGTGCATTTGGATTTAATCAACGCTATTGCTGAAGTGGTTTCTGAACAATTATTGTTTATACAGGTTACCAACATAAATTTTATAATTAAAACTTTGCAATTATAATTAAATCAACAAATATGCATCGTCATAGTGCAACAAGCAATATATAATAAATATACTTGTATAACTATTACAAATTTAATTAAACTTTTCAATTAAAATGGGCTTTATCAACTTCTGAAATACTAAATGAAAGCAAACTTACACACTTCACATTTTGTTTTATTTAAGAAAAAAGCTCCCTCTTTAAATACAGTGTAGGGTATGCAGCTTGAATAAGTTCAAAATTATATAAAATACTGTAACGATTCGAATAATTCAAACTCTTAGGCAAACTTATGTATTTAGTGAACCAAACGTATGTAGCTGTGTGATAGAGATCGGTAGCGACGGCCAGCGCTAGCTTTCACTTTGGGACATTACTTTTGTCCACCAGTGTACATCTGATTCGCACAGTAAGAATTCCACGTTAAGGGATCCGTTTCTATCATGTGAAATACTTTTGACACTGGTCCACAATCTATATAAGTTGTTTCCGTTATTTTCGCCTTCTTATCGAACCATTGAATTGTTAGTCAACCTAATGGAGATTTAATGACAATTCGGGTATCCTTCTTGGTCCGATTAATATTGTTAATCTTTGAATCGCACAATTTTACAGAAGTTATTTCAAATTGTGTTTACGATTAATTTTATACACTAAGCAGTGAATTATTTACTGTACATATTTTACAAACACATAAGCGTTGTGAACGAATTTGTTTAATAAATATATCTTATTTTAATTATTATATTTACTTTATCAGCAAGCAACGTTAAATAGTTGTATCTGCACTCTGATTTTTGGAAAAAATGTTAGTCAGAATACCTCCATACGCTGCAGTAACGTGCAAAGTGAACCGACGTTGAGGTAAATATACAGGAGAACACGTTCTCACCAAAAATGAGCAAGATCCCGAATACATCCGGTTGATTATAGACGCACTCGCATTGTTATGCCGAGAACCGCGCTAGGTGCGTTACGTCAACCGACAGTCAAGCTGTGCTCATTACCTACATTATAATTACAGCATTTTATTAATTAATCAATATAATTTTAATTGTGTTCGAAATTATTTTCCGTTTATCGTAACAATGCGCCTGTATTATTCTTTTCGAGTAGATAGGATTAACGGATTCTGCGGGTTAGGTTAGGTTAGACCACGCCCCAGAGGTGGACCTAGAACCCATCAATCTTACTACTTTTTCCTTGATTTCCATGATCACTCTTAGTTAAAACATATATGTTTGGCGACCGGAATGTTGATGCAAGTTTAAGTATATTCGTTTATTTTAATCTTCATTTCACGTCTAAATTATAATCAATGCATTTTGGAAGGGGCACCGCCAATTACAGGCAGTTGGGAAGAGAGTCCAACGACATCATGCGAGCGATTCGTACATTGTTGCGGAAAGCTCGTAAGAAATGGAACTCCGCCAGGCTGCAGACGACCATACAGAAGCCGCCTTAGGAATAAGGTAAGTAAAGTAGAAAATAACAAAATGCGAAATACAACAAAAGGTCTTCGATCGAATTAATTTAGATTTCATGTTGGATATTATTTTAATACTGCATTTATTTTTTTTGTTTTATCAATACAAAAAATGTAATGAACAAATAACAATATTGTTAGTTTTTAAGTGAGAAAATAGGAACTTGCTATTTTCGCGGCGATAAAATTTTTATTTACCTTTGTCATAGTAACCTATTCGTTATATGTAGTAAATATAGATGACGGTATAATCCGTCAATCTGACAGCTAATTTTAATTGCACGCCCAATATTGCTTTTAACGTTTCTTATATTAATTATTAGATTATCTAGCAGTTATAATTAGTTTTTATACAATACCATGTAATTTAAAAAAGTTGTTTTAGTAAATATTTAAATGTTCTAAATTTAGTAAAAATTTTTAACTGCTATACTTTTTGCTTTAAATTCATTATTTTGTAGTCGTGCAATTATCTCACTAAATTACACTGGAGTTTGCGATTTTGTCTGGATAAAATGTAATTTCGATCACTCAAACTTATTGCCTCAAGTAATTCGACTCTAAAAACTATCACTATCAAAATTGCTCGACCGTTCGCGTCTCGCAATATTGCCGACAACAAGTTATCGTAAAAACTATATTTTATCCGACAAAATCACAGGCTCTTGTGTAATTACCTTCGAATATTAATTTTAAGTTACATTTTTGCATCTACGAAGTAACAAATTTTAATTGCATAGCGATACGCGGAGCTGAATGAGTTTTACAGTCTTAAGTATTTCAAAATCCCAAGTAATTTATAACTCGTTCCAAAGTTTCGTATAATTATCTATCAAGTATCGTAAGGTGGAGTGGCGCCCGCCTTTCATTATCGGCGCTAGAGAAGTTACTAGAAAAGGTGATTTCCGCGTACCTTTGACCCACTCTTGCTCCATGGATGTCGAGTAATCTTGTAAGTTCCATGGTATTAACTTTATTATCATTAAGAGGTGTATAGCACTGTTTCGTCCTGTTACAAATCTTGAAACCTTTTCTAACAGGTTTTGCGTTTTAATTTTAGAAATTAGGATCTAAATAGTTTTTGCTTGTTCTCGAACAATAAATTATCACGTTTACTTTGTATCTACCAAATCTGACATATTTGTTTTGATGTGCAATAATTTCCAATGTCAGATAATAATCCTGAACCATCGTTTCTAGAATCATGGAAATTTTTAGGTGTTGAAATTAACCAAAAAGTAAAAAAACAACCATTAGAAAGTCCTAAACGACAACACAATCGCACACATCAAAAACGTAAGTTTTACGTTTTATCACTTCCGTAACATTAAATGTTAACAGGTATTTTGTATGGGCAAAAGGGAAAACCTAGTGTGGTCGGTATTCGGTTACTAATCATCGGCAAGGTTAAGAATTTCTCTTGTACTCCCAGCTCATTGATCAATTGTACCTCAGTTGATTTGCCCTTGGAATTCTGGGAGTTCGAAAAACTTCCTTCAAAATAAGATTTTAGCCCTAATGAGGTAAAATGTGAGGAACTATTTTCTAAAGCGGCCTGTCGTATCAACACCGGCAGATTCTGGGATTCTTTACCTTTCAAAAATTCCAAGCCAGTTTTTGGTGATTGAATTACGTTGATTTTATTCGTCAGAGTCCAGAATTACGAAATTTCCCGATTATTATCAAGCTTGCAAAGAGTCGGTTCATGATTACCTAAAAGCGGACCACATGACCTTGATTCGGTTTCTATGTCAAAATCAATTCTTAATTCTTCTTATGTCATTCCGCATCATTGCGTTGTATTTGAAGGTTCCCAAAAGGTTCCAAAGTGTTTACGTTGAATGACACACTTTTTTCCTATCCAAAACTTCAGAAACATCTCAAAGATATATTACTCTGTACATAAAATAAATGTTTCGTCAAATCTTGATAAATCCGGCTCATAAATATACTTTGGATATTTCTGTCGATCAGAAAATACAAGCTTATACCTTAAACACGGTAGGCTATGGTCTAATGTCTTCTCCGCACCAAGCCATCAAACTGCTGATCGAGCTTACCAAAATTGAAGGAAAAACATTTTAAGAAGCTTACAATATTCTCTTACGAACGTCCATGTCGCTAACATCTTGTCTGGACATAATTTCATTCACTCGGCGTTGAAACTAAATCCTGAACTAATTTGCTTGCTCCAAAAAGGGTCATTTTGAGTTCAAGAAGAGGGTCAGTAACAAGTCATACTTGCTTGAAGCTTGCAACTTCGAACGTATAGATGCCACTGTGGTTTGATAAAACGAGGCCAAATTCCATTACGGTTTTAGGACTTCAGCTAGATCCGCCAAACGACACATTTTCTTGTTTAGTTTCTTCTGTTACCAGGCCGTGCATAGACAGGAACATTCTTAGAGAAACTTTAAGGATTTTGCGCACCAGTTACTCTTCCAGCCAAACATCTCATGCAAAAGCTTCTCCCTACATACTAGATACTTGGTCTAAATTCAGAACCGAGCTTCCCCGTCTTTCAGAATGAAAATTTTCTGGACGTCTCCCCATAGATAAATCCCAGTAGAGCTGACCTTCATAGGTTCTAAGATACCTCGTTAGTGGGATATGGAGTAATAGATTTTCTGTGAACGAAGTCAATAAACGGAGAAATTTACACATCCATTGTTATGGCCAAAACTATGGTTGCGCCTTTGAAAACTGTATCTCGGCTAAGGCTTGGACTAGTCTTTTGACGAGATTTAGGCTTGCTCAGATTCAAAAATGGTGCTGTCATGGCTGTCCTCCTCACTGCACCAGTGGAAGTTATTTATAGCGAATCGAGCTAATCTCAACCAGGAGAGTCTTTCTTCCAATTGTTGGTATTGCGTTTTATCGCTCGAAAATCTTGCGAACTTGGCTTCCAGCTGTCGCTGAAATATGGTTAGCTCTGCCTCATGCCGAATTGCACGCGGAGTCTCCGACACTAGATTTTTCCAGCAATCAGACCGCCAGTGAACAAAAGATAACTTTTGCAACCACCGTTGAGGTCAGTGACATATCGACGTATAACTAAGTGGTTTTTACTTACGCAATCTGCTTCCACAGGGAAAGAAGAAATGCATAACGCAATCTTTCTTCTCGTGCGTCATATTCAGGCTACCGTTCTTTCGCACATCTTTTCATGCCTACAAAAAGGGCGTTTTCGTCTAAAACCTTTCCGAAAACTTTTATTATCCGAAGATTCTGACGATTGACTAAGGGTAAGTGGCCATTGACGTCATTCTGAACTTCCATATTCATCACAGTATCCGTTGCTCCAATCAAGATCACACCGCATGACCGAAATTATCATTCAATATAAACATCGGACCTATTCTCCTCCGGGGTCGAAAGCTTTGCATTGTCTACTTAGAGAACAGTTTTGGATTTTATCGCCGAGGCGTGCGACTAGCCAGGTCGTGTCGCACTGCGTAACTTGTTTTCCAAGTAAACCCAAATCGCTTTCTCAGTTTAAGAAAATTTAACGCCACATGCGAACTCGTAACTTATTGTGGTCAATTTTTTATCAATGAGGCCGAAATACATAAGGCGTACATCTGTGCTTTTGTTTGCACTGCTACCAAAGCGACCTGTCCATACTAGCCTAGTGTTTCTGTCATTTTTTCTTACTATTACGAACTTTGTCGGTGCCAACCGATTCTTTTCAACATATTCAAAACTTTCATGCTATAACATCCAAAATCAACTGGCATTTCTCACCAGCAGGCGCTTCAAACTTCAACGCGGTGAGTAAAATGGCGCTCGCGTCAGTCAAAGCCAATTTTCGAAGTGTGGTAGGAGAGCAACGTTTAACTTATGAGAAATTCTTCCACTTTATATGTCAAGTTACCCGGAACTTTTCTCACAACGGAGCCTCTAAATTTATTACCAGAACCTGAGAATTCCTTTCAAAACATCGGTGGAAACCATTGCAACGGCTGGATTCTAATTTCTGGAGAAGATGTTAGTCAGAATACCACCATACTCTGCAGCAATGTGCTAAGTGAACAGACGTTAAGGCAAATATACAAGAGAACACGGTGGTTCTCATCAAAAATGAGCAAAGATCCCCAATACAATGGATCGTTCATCCGGTTGATGACAGACGCATGCGCGTTGTTATGCTAAGAACCGCGATAGGTATGTTACGTCAATCGATAGTTAAGCTGTGCCCATTACCTACATTATAATTGCAGTTCATTTTATTCATTAATCAATTTAATTTAAATTTTGTTCGAAATTATTATCCAATAGATAGGATTAACAGGTTCTAGGCCCACCTCTGCGGGTTGAGTTACGTTAGACCACGCCCCAGACGAGGGGAGATGGGCCTAGAACCCGTTAATCCCATCTACTTTTTCCTTGCTTTCCGTGAGCACTCTTAGTAAAAACGTATATATTTGGCGACCGGAATGTTGATGCTAGTTTAAGTATATCACTTGTATTTGTTCATTTGAATTTTCATTTCAATTTTAAATTGTAATCCGTGCATTTTGGAAGGGGCGCTGCCGATTACAGGTAGTGGGGAAGGAAGTCCAACGACATCATTCGAGCGATTGGCACATTGTTGCGGAAAGGTCGTAAGAAGTGGAACTCCACCAGGCTGCAGACGAGCATACAGAAGTCGCCTTAGAAATAAGGTAAGTAGTATACACCAATTAGTAAAATAGAAAATAGTAAAATGTGAAATACAACAAAAGTTGAATGGATTCTTTACATCGTTTCTAATAACTTCGCCCTTTCAATTACACAGGTTTATTAAATTTTATTTTTACCTTCTCTTGCCTATATGAAATATAGTATAGTGAAAGTATTGTTTTCGTTCAAAGTTTTCGATGTCAAAATTTTAATGGAAATACAAGTTTTAGGACCCCTGAGTCCGAAAAACATGTTTTTAAAAATTGGTCTGTCTGTATGTGTGTGAGTGTGCATGTGGGAGTGCGTCTGCGTGTGAATGCGAGTGTGCGTGTGCGTGTGCGCATGCATGTGCGAATCCGTGTGCGTGTGCGTTAACGTGGGGGTGTGCGTGTGCGTGTGCATGTTCGTGCGCTTGCGAGTGCGCATGCGGGTGCGCATTCGTGTACGTGTACGTGTGCGTGTGCGCGTGCGTGTGCGTGAGCGTGTGTGTGAGCGTGGGGGTGTGGGTGTACGCGCTCGTGCGCTTGCGAGTGCGCGGGCGGGTGCGCGTTCGTGTGCGTGTGCGTGTGCGTATGCGTGTACGCGTGCATGTGTGACTGCGTGTGCGTGTGCGCGAGCGAGGGCGTGTACGTATGCGTGTGCGTACGCGTGCATGTGCACGTATTAGTGAGAGTACGGGTGCGCGTGCGTGTGCGTGTACGTGTGCGTGTGCGTGTGCGTGTGCATGAGCGTGTGGATGTGCGTGTGCGCATGCGTGTAAGCGTGCGCATGCGTGCGGGCGTGCGTGCGTGCGTGCGCGTTTGTGTGTATGTGTATGTGAACAGGATAGCTCGAAAACGAACTATCGTAGATAAACAAAATTTTATATTTAAGTTTATATCCATCAACTCACGCATCTGTAACAATTTAATTAACATTCAATAACCGGAAGTGCCACTTTATTCTTGTCACTTTTTGCTTTTTCGGGATATTCTGGAAATCGGCTGTAACGATTTTTTTTAATTTTTACATTTGAGTTTCTTATCATCTCCATATGAGATATCAAGAATTTAGTTAATATCTATTGACCGGAAGTGCCACTTTGGTTTTTCGAGATTTGCTCGAAATTGGCTATAACGATTGTTTTTAAATTCTATATTTAAGTTTTTTTTATCTTCTGCAAATGATACGACTATAATTTAGTTTTAATCTAATGACCGGAAATGCCACTTTATGCGTGCGATTTTGAAGTTTTTTTCGATTTTCTCGAAAAGATTTTTAACAATTTTTTTGAAATTTGCTACGGTTCTTATATCTTTGATATCATTTTCCATGAACTTAAAGACTTTCCTGAAAGAAATTGTTCAAGCGAGTTATCAGGGACAATCTCTCAAGTTAAGCAGGGTTTCGCGTGTCTAGTAACTTGGATGGGTGTCCGTTACAATTATCGTTTCCAAAATAAACGGAAATAATAGTTTAATCATTTATGGATACTATTTGCATATCCATGTGCGTAAGAGGAAGTCGTGTGTTGTCGATATAATCACCATCGTATTTTTATTATATAAATATTTATTTTTTTTTATATTTAGGCAACTGTACAATACAATACTAAACTAAGAATAAAACACTAATCTTTTTACACTTTGCCACATTTATATGAAAATATCTGATGCGCTGATTATTAAATCTTTTAGTTAAATATTTTTTAATCTTTGATTTATAAATTTAGAATTTAGCATTACAGTTTAATTTTTTTGGGTTAAGTATTTTAAAGGGTGAACAGGTAACAAGTTAAACTATAAATTATCGAATTATTTGTAAAGCAACCCAATTCCCAAATGAATCCAAATATTGATAATTTCAATTAACTAGTCAATTTTTTCGCCTGGCAGCTAGGTTCAAATGCATGTGTGGCGTAGACTTAATTGTAAATTAGTTTCAATTTCTCACAATTGAATTCTTCGACTCTAAAGCTAAATACTTGTTACAATTTATAGTGAAAGGGCCGCGATCCTTACTTAGTCAAGCTTTCCGAGTCCTTAAATATTATTTCCTAATTTTAGAAATCATTATCTAATTTTTTAGGCTAGCTTAGATTGTGTCAAAAGAAATTGTATTTGCAGAAAATATTAATTTGTGCGCCAAAAAAGGATCTTAACCGAAAGGACGTTTATGTTATAGGAGGGTGTGTTCATAAAACCAAATAGGCATTTAACAAGCTAAACTTTTATTTTTGTTTGGACAAATATAGCAACCATGGCATAAGTGTAGTGAAAAATAAAATTATTGATACTTTTTTATTTCCTTTGCATTATATCGAAACAGATAAGAATTTAAGATTCCTTTGTGTACTAGATTTCAAATCTAACTTTTATAGTAAGCCACTGCAGTTTCATGTATTAGGTCTAGATATTTTGTCAATTAAGTTTATATTTACAATATGTTAATATAGTGACATTTAGTCGACTAAATTAGAAGTTGGTATAATATAAACATTCATGAACATGCAGAAAACTGTAAACGCGTCTTAAGTTTTGACAAACAATAATAAATTATTTAGAGGCACCCGGTATAAAGACAGATATGCATATTTTTGAGCATATTTGGTAATATCTCATCAACATTTCAATGACATTCAATAAGATTAAATATTCAAAATTATTATTAATTCAACTAAAAAAAAATTAGTGTGAGACAACACACGGCTTTCTCTTACACATTTTAAATTTAATTTAAATTTATTGACGCTAATGAATTTCCTATACACCTAAATTGTAAACTCTAAAATTTATTTAAAATCATGCATAATTCAGCCATTTATAATTTCCTTTATACGTGCAATAAGGGCTTTATAATTAAATTTTGAGTTCGTTTAAAGCAAAAATAATTTATAGATTTAAATAAAAAGTAATAAAGTATGTAAGTAATGCATACAAATCATTAAAATATTAATTTATTTTTATTTTGTGGACGATAATTGGAACGGTCACCCATCCAAGTTACTCGCCAGACAAAACCTTGCTT
>JAHWXV010021686.1:0-11310 GCA_024586415.1 Phrixothrix hirtus
AAATATATATATATATATATATATATATATATATATATATATATATCGGTACACATTTCTTACAAAATTAAGATCAAATACGTCATAAAATATTCTAAATCAAAACATTTTGAGCTGCTGGTAACACTAAAATAATTTGATACGTCAAACCACTAAAGTTAATGGTAAAAAAACATTTGATGCATATCTGCTGAAAAACGTGCAACAACTATTAATAAAACAATTCCAAATAGAAAAGGTATTACATCTATGCCTATGGTAAAAGATAAGTAGCCGCTAATAATAATAAAATAAAAGGAACCAACTGAAGCAAACTAAATGCCACAACAAATAAGTAACTTGAAATCCGGATTAGATAATTTAATGGTAACGGACCATATATAAGATAATCGGTATGGCGTCTGTTCTGTCAGAAACCATCTATTACACTACATCATTCGTTCACAATGATCGCGCAACAATTATATTATTATCACCCAGTTTCACAGTATGACGATGACACGTATTTCACTCAATACTAGTCCAACATTCAGTGCTAGCAAACTAATTTAATTCAAACATAACTCCCGTTTGTAAAAGTGTTTCAATTCAAATACTCTCTGTAACTTCCATCAAAATAACAGCCACATTTGAGAGAAACTCTAGTTTAAACTCAAGCATATAAGAGCAATAATAAATAATCTGAAGAAACTCAGCAACACTTTCATTGCAGGATCATACAGGTCTAACGGATCGTAAATGAAATCTGACGATGTGTTAGAAGAAAATGAACGTTTTCTTATCGTTTCAATCATAGGTAAAAAATGATAAAAATGTCTTATTATTATAATAGACCTGCCAGATCTGCGGTAACAACAGGTCTCTAAAAGCATCGTGTAGACTGAAAACGAGATGTCCATCTACACTACTTCTCAATTTTGAGTAACAGGGCTACTGTGCCCAGTTTGCATATTGTCAACACGGTACTGATATAAATTTCACTGTTAAGTCTGTTTTTTAAAAGTACTTAAAGCCACTTTATTATACAAGCTTTAGGACGGAGATCACAGACCACTACCTTTAAAAACTAATTGATTTACTAAGTTCCTAGTATTGCGATGATTTTTCAGTAATACACTTTCTCAAGAAGGAGAGTTCAAGCACAGCCTGTCTCTTTCTCTCCAACAAAGTCATTTATATAGATTACGCCTTAGTCTGACAAGTTTGCGCAATCATGGTAACAGAAGGATGAGAAACTTACGAATCCTCTGTGCCAATGATGATGAATCCTGGACGCCTCGAGAAGAAGACGAAGCAATCCTGTAAAAACACAAATGGCATTTTGAGACTAAGGCAAATAGTAAATTTTTCTTGCAGTAAGCAAGTATTCAAACTTGAAAATAATTCTGCCGCCATTAAACTTCCTTTGCCAAATCTTAGAGGTAGGATCATGGGTTTCAAGATCAGATATAAATAGCCTTTATGATTATTTGATGACAAAAAGCAAAGATCAGGGTACACATGCACACAAATGTACTCAACTACATGGAAATTACAACACCAATAAAAGGTGTAAATATTTTAACCCAATTTGGTAGATTTGTTTAACTGCAGAAAAGTAATAATTGACTATATTTTCAAAAAAAACTATAAACGATAATCTGTTGGGCACTCTAATTGCTTACACACTTCATGATTCGTCGTGGCATAAAATCAAATAGATGATTCACATTTGTTTGAGGGTTTCCTAGGTTCCTCAATCTCTAGCACATCACATCCTACACATGTTCTATCGACGACAAGTTAGGAGATATAGGTGTCCATTGCATCAGGTTAACGTTACCTTCTTGAAAAAAATTTAAAGAAGTTCTTGAGACATGGGAACGGCCATTATATTGTTGCGAAAGTGGATTTTCCATCTGCTATAGGAAACATATTGCTGAGCTGTTAAAGTTGCTCAGGTGAAAACTAAAGGCGATGTAGTCCCTTAAGCAAGCAACCCCATACCGGGTCGGTGAACGCGTCTTCTTCCGACCCACAGGCGACTGTCATGCATATTTAAACAGATGCAAGATTAATTCACTAAATATCACTCCGTGCCGTTCAATGTGCCAAATCAGTCTTAGCCATACTATGTTTAAGAGTGGGCGGTAACAACAGATGTGGCCGATATAACATTAAGCCAAAAGATTGTATGCAAATCAGGGCAAATCGACAGTGGGCAGCAAAAGTGGGTATCGAGCTCTCGCCGGGTACACGGCCAACCGTAAGATACTGTAACTTAGGCCACTTCTGTTTAACAACGGTGGGTTAGTTACAGTATCAAATAAGTTTTTGCTGAAAAATGTCAGAAGTCAAGATGTTGACTAGTACCGCGACGCTCTTGTCGGATTTCTCAAATTGGTTGACGATATCAACCCAAAGAACCCATCACGACCGTCTGACGAGATGTTACAGCACCTCCCAGACCATGTTTTTAAACTGGCGAAAAACCGACCTGAAATGGCAGGAAATGAAGCGGAGAGAATACTCCAGGAATATGCTGTCAAGAACACGACGGCCATAAAACTACTAGATGAAGAAATGGAATATTCTACAGACGTGTCTGCAAGCGCCTCCGATGGCTTCGTTACCCAAAAAGGTAAGAAGAGGAAACCGTAGCGACAGGTAAAGAAGGGCCAACTCCGAAAACAAAAACATTAAACAAGTTCGAGGTCCTCTTCGACAGCCAAACCGAAGAAGAAGCAGTGAGCCCAACAACACACCCAAAGAGCACTACGGGAAAGGCAGGAAGAGTACATCCCATAGTGCTCAGAAACAAGAATGGATGGACGAGCATAGTAAAAATGCTCCAAGAAAACTACATAAAACCTAGGGCAGCAATCAATATTGCTCTGGGTATACGAATTTAACCAAAAACGGCCAACGACTTCCGTAGCATTAGAAAAATCTTCGTCGATAGGCAACTGCCCTATCACACATACCTACTACCCGAATAGAAACTATTAAGAGTCGGACGAGCTGATTCTCGAAGACCTGAAGAGTAAACAACTTTCGGCATTAAATGTCAAAAGAATACGCAGCAGGAGAACCAGGTGCCCAATTCCGCTAGATTTCGTTGAATTAACGAAATCCCCCACAGACAAAGATATCTTTAACCTAAGGGTCAAGATGCCCCGCAATGGCAGAAGAGGCATCATACATTGCCATAGCTGTCAATAGTTCGGGCGCTCTCAAAGGTGCTGTAAAGCTGTCCCAAAGTGTGTAAAGTACGCGAGTGATCACCACACTATGAACTGTACAAAAGTGCGCGACACACCCGCGGCGTGCTTCAATTGTGGTGGCGATCACACCACAAACTTCAGAGGATACCCAAAATTCCCCAGCAAAAAGACATTGGTGAAGGAAACGATCATCAGGACAAATAAGGGAGCTTCTCATACGCGGAAGTAGTAAAAGGACCGCCAGCCGCCCCAGCACAAGCAACACCGTCAGCAGTGCCGTTCGACGCAGTAAAAATCATCAGATCTGCAGCAATAGTGGTGGAGGCGTAACAAAAATAATGGGCCGGCTACCGGACATCCTAGCGGTGTTCGGAACGGGGCCATAAAAAGACACGCCCCACAGACGGGCATTACTTAATTCAGCAAACAAAATATTCTTGTGAAGCTAACAATCAAATGGAGATAAAGGGGCAGAGCTCTTGGGGCTCCAGTACCAATGATAAAAAGTGAAGTGACGGAAAATCATTCGAAATGTTACAAGATGGCCCTTGTTACCTAACCATTCATCGGCAAATGATGTAGTAGAAAATCGGTCTCTTATTGCCATTAATCGACGTCGCTGGTTTTACACAGCATTTGCACTGCTCCATGTCTAATAATATGGCATAGTAGTGATTTGGTTTCAGTTAAGATGATTCACAAATTCTATAAACGAAGAACCTCCTTCCCTCAAGCCAACAATTCGTCCTCCATCAAATTTGTTCAATTGACGACAATTTCTGCATTATTTGTCTCTAGGCATAATTGGCACCTTCAAAATAACCCAAAATCGACGAGTTCCAATCGGACAAATGTTTATTAATACTCAAAAGGAACAAGATATCGCCAAAGAAAAACACATTTCAAGAAAGTTAGAACCAAAAAGTGACTTGATTTCAAAATTGAATCAGTTATTACTAATTAGAACCTAACATTTCTACCAAGTTTAGTTAAAAAAATCATACCCTCATTGGTGTTTCATTTTCAATGCCACGCAGTAGAGAAAAAACTTGACCAACTAGAGAGTTGCCATGCGTTAAGGTTGTATTTAAATAAGGATCAACGAAATGTTGCCAAAAATAAAGTCGATGGAATACTAAAAAGTATTAAAGAAAACAATTGAATCGACCACCATATAGAGCCTTCTAAAGTACGAAGGAAGATCAATAAATTTGCGGAATGGAGGGGAATGCGGATGAAAAAGTACATTGTGTTAGTTTTGCTATTACCTTTGATACTAGTACATGTTTCATATCTTTCGATCAACTTATTTATACTGTTATAAAACATGTTTAACCTCTTCTGTTAAAATAAACCGAAATTGCAAGTTTGACCTCATCGTCGCTCGTAAATTTCTTCCCGCGAAGCTCCTTTGAGAGGTTGGAGAACAAATAATAGTCCGAGGGTGCCAAGTCTGGGCTGTGGAGTGGGTGGTTTAACAAAGCTACAACCTTGAAGTGCAGCTATCGCAGCATGACTGCAATCCGCCTTTTCGCCTTTACAGCACCTCTTAGCTGCTTCAGCAAATAAACATAGTAGTAGGCCCCTGTTATTGAAACACCTTTATCTTTGTAATCAATAAACAGGATACCATCCGTATCCCAAAAAACTCTTGCAATCATTTTTCCGGCTGATTGTGATACTTTGAACTTTTTTGGGGGTTGTGTGCCCTTTTTATGCCATTGCATAGATTCAAGCTAAAATGACGAACCGTAATAATTCGGTTCAAAATTTCATCTTTATCGTCTCGACAGAGGTTTAAACACTCGCGTGCACACTCAACACGATGTAGTGGTATGAGCATTCTGGGTAGCAATCTTGCATTTGCCATTGACATGCTAATGTGGGAATGGAAAATATTTAAAATGGTTGTAGGAGATACTCCAACCATTTCTGCAAATTGGTTCTTCCTATATTCAGATACAACTTTTTCGCCTTTTTCCACAACATTTTCGGAGGTGGCTTCAATCGGTCGATCTGGTCGGGGTCGCCTTCAATTGACTCTCAGCCTTGTTTAAAAAGGTTATTCCACTTAAATCAGGATTTTACCAGGACAAGAGTTCCCGTAAACCAACGATATCTCATTAAAAATGGTTTGAGGTAGTTTTCCTTATTTTCTTAGAAATTTTATAACAGTACGAAATTCGATTTCTTCCATTGTTCATATTTCTATCCGCTAACCTCCCTCCATTCCACGAATTTATTGACCTCTCCCCGGACTTCAAGATCTATCCAAAGTAATTTAAAAATAAAACCTAAATACTAAAGAGAAAGCAAACGAAATAACTTCACCACTTACCCTTCCAGATTTTATTTGAGGCCCATATCCACACTCAAGAAAAATAAATTAAGAAAATATAAAAATTTTATCTTGTGGAATAACGTGTGTTTTTAAAATAATATAATTCAAAGGCTTTCATACTAGAACTTTTTTTATTACAGAAAAATATAAAATTTGGTAATATTGACTTCTTACGATTTAAAGATGTCATCGTGTAAATGGTGGCCGTCTTCCGAAATGCAGGTTTATAGGCTATATATGAAGTTTATGAATGCATAATGGGAACATCTGTGCTAAAAGCTCTTTAATTAGTCGGAGTATTTCTTCCCTAAGCTGTTGATTTTAAATAACTCCACAGAAATCGTTCACTGTCATGTCAGGGGATGCCATCAAATCATAAAATCAGCTGGACAGGAAATTGTTGTACAAAACGTATGCGAGGTGGTTCCATTTTGCTGAAACCAAAAGTTTCTCATTGCTAGATGACGATGACGACGCTCAGAAAGGAAAGATTGTTCAGCGTGTCGAAGAAATATTGCCCAATAAGCCTCCTTTCCCCGAACGGACATTTTAAAATTCGCCCAGTTCTAATAACCGCATTTTTAGCTATTGACGTAGACGTTATTTCGTCATTTTCAAGTGTTTCGAACATTGTGCGAAGTCGAGGCGTTGTTGATAATCCAAATTTGGATTTTAAAAGAGTGGAAGCAAAGATCGTGTTTTAAAATCACTTTATCAATGTTTCCTGGTATTCGCATACATCCTCGTCGTTTTGAAAGAATACTTAAACTCTCTTTGGGACTGAGTTATCGACTCGTTGTTTAATACAAAGCGCTATACAATGAATACACGATATTGTATCTATTGCAGCACATTGTATACTGAAACCCCACCCCTACGGAACCTAGCAAGCCACTTTCCACTCTTCTGCACAATCCTATTTTGGAGTACTAACGGACCCAGTATAACATGGTGAAACAGATTTCTTTTAATTTGAACAAATTTGTTAACTAGTTTTTGAAAAAATGTAAACAACCTAGAATTTTGCTATTCTTCCTAAATTACTCCGGGAAAATTTTTATAAAACTGTAAAATTATAATTTGCAATATTATTATTCCACAGTTTTTGTTTAATTTCATAAAAACAAATCGACCATAATTTAGGGAGGACAGTAAAATACGCAGTTTTGTTTTCGCATTTTTTTCAAAAACTAGGCTATAGATTTTTATCAAATTAATAAGAAATCAATTTTTTCACATTTTTTGACCTTTTAGTTTTTGGTTTCTTTCATATGTGTAAATATTAACCATAAATATTTGTTTTAGCCCAAAATTTGGTAACTCAGATAATATTGGCACATAGTGAAAATAAATCGATAAAAAAAGTAGAAACAATATTTCAACCAACTTTGTAGAATACTACGTTACAAATTCATACGCTGTCATCCTTTGGATGTAGCACTCCGGCATTGAGGAATCCAAAGACGCCAAAGGAGTAAGCCAAAATTAATAACAATTTGTAAACCTGTCGTTAACCCCCAACTCGACTATTACTATCACAGGAATTGTGTACTACAAATTATTTAAAATAAACAGCAGTAAACGAAACTAACCTGGGATCTAAAATACAGGTGGCCTAACAGGCCATCCTATAGGTAATTATTATTAAAAACAAAAAAGAAACTGGCATCAAACTCGAATTAGCACTGAGTCTAAATAAGGATATCTATAAACATAGGTGGTCTTAACTCGAACGTCTAAAACAACCTTTAAAATGATGGCACGGAGGAAAACGTTGTAATTGATACAATAAATTTACGCCTTCTTTCGCAGATAACTCCTTTTAGAATTAAAGTAAGGTAAAATAGATTTTCAGCTGCATTATTTAATTATAATAAACAAAATTGCTCCCCGAAATAAATTGAACGACGCGATTCTCTTATAACGTCTAAAAATACATAAACTCAAAGCACACGATAAATAAACTATATAATTTTTACTTCTAACGTACAGGACCGTAATAAGGAAAAACTAAAAATAAACAAAACATAAAAAGTCGACGAATAAAGAATACTAAGGAAGGTTCTCTGTCATCAAACTTACGGTATGCGCGTGTGTCCAGTTTTGAAGCATTATCTTATACAATTAAAATGTCAAGTCGTGGAAGTTTTTGTTAATTGTGTTTAAATTTATTTGTTTACTATGTATACATAATAATGTATATTGCTTCATATTTCATACTGTTAAGTTTGTAAAATTTTACGCTAACGCCACCATCTTGTTAGTCAATTTGGATATAACTTTACGAGGTGCTTTCTTAGAATTCTTTATTCGTTGTAAAAAGTGAAAATTTATGATATAAATCGTCATATAGGCTCTAACCAAAATTAGAAGTCAATTTCCAAGACGTGCTCGCTGAATTTGTAGATTTAAAGACCATGTTTTCAACCTTGTGTCAGACAGAGCAAATTTCGATCTATAGTAATACCTAATGAGTTAATGGCGCCTGTTAGATTGATGCCCGAATGGCTTATCAGAAATAACCAACACCTGAACGTCGGCGAAGGCCTAACTAAATGTGTTAGAATGAACGATAGTGAGATTCAGAATTAAAAATGAGTTGATAGTATTGAACCGCCCTTGCACAAGAACATTCCATCGAGTTAGTCCCAAAAAAGAGCATTGGGGAAGATTCTTCGTCATTGTCCAACTTGAGAAATTTCCCAAAATAAATCTAGCCACTAAGAAGGTTCGAATAATATCAATTATGTTATCAGTAGCTGGAGGCCAATCTTCAATGTAATTGTAAGGATGCAAGTCTAGAAGACCAATTTGATATGTCGTGAGTAAGTGATTTCCCTTAACTTGAACAGTGATTAGCTAAATCTGTATTATTTCTCAAGATGATGTCAGAAACTTTCCGTAAATGGGAAACAACTCCATTCTAGGACTGGAATATTCAAAAAATTTGTGCTATTTTCCATATATTGCGAAAACATTAAGCAATCTGTTCACAAGTGCAATAATCAAAACTTATTTATAAAAAGTGCATTGAAAGATAGCTTTGTTCGAAATTAAAACTTGACTAACTACCTTATATCGTAAATGAGTGAAATCAAGACTCACGATCTCATGAACGCAAAAAAATTGCTTAACTCTGCGTGCGAAATTCTCTGGAACGTATTTAGTAATAACCTTTCAATTTCAGGATGGCTGACAGTCGAATAGCATCAATCATCTTCTGTAGAACTAGTTAATTTTCGGACATTTCTCTGGACGCCAAGGAACACAGAACAGCCTAAGAGAGTTAGTTTTGGTACCCTTTACTATCATAGAATATTCGTTTAGATTATTTTCTAAGATGATTGACGCTTCCCTCCATTGTCAATGAACGAGTCAAGTCCAAAGAATCTATACTGGCGCATCTTTACAACATTCTTCTCGCTTTTCTTAGGACACATATTTTTTCACAGAGCTCAGTATTCCACCACATATTAGAAATTTTGTCTGATACGAAAGAGCTTTTTGGAATTGTTAGCTCAAGACAAAAAACATGCGCTGGTTACGTCCTTGACTATCTGATCGATGACGGAATTGTCTATGCCATTGTTCAACGCATTACACAATTCCAGCTCCTGGCATTCTTTCCAAACAAGTAATTTAATTTATGACATTCGATTTGTCCATAGGATTACAAATAGGATTATAGTACTGAAGGTTATTTGATTTCAAGGTGAATGCATTATAGTGGTGGTCGCTCACTGTTTCTTTGTCGATGACATATCTGCTGGGTTAATGGAGCACGTTCTTAATGGAACTCGTTCAATATGCAATGTGGCCGAGTATGACTCTTGAAATTGCTAGGTAATTATAACCTCCCTCCCCCCATAATTAGTCTGGTTATATTCCCACAGCGCAGAGTATGTACTAAAGCCCTTACCTATAAGAATCCTTTTCATAAAACGATTCAGAATCACCACCAAATCATTTACTTCTTTCATCTACAGGGGGACAGCAGGCACTGACGAGGTAAAATTTGGATGTGAATAATAACAATTTTATCAAAGTTCGGTTATATATTAATAATCATTATCGCAACCAACATCTTAAGGTTTAAAAATCCAATTTTTGTGCGCGCATGAGCTAGATTATGTTATATGATTGTTGCACCAAAATGGCTATGTGCCAATTTTCTTTCAATAATTGTGATGGCGTGACCGTTGTTGTTGATCCTTTTCGAAAACTGATTTGCAAAATGTTTAGCTGCCCGTCAATGCAAATTTATTAATGTCAGATATGAAATTAAGACCCTCAACATAGTGTGGAATAAGCCCATAGTTGTATGATAAAGTATCGTTAATGGGACCTCGCCCACAGATCACGCAAGTTGACCGAGTAGCTAGACAGTGTCGTGCAACATGATCGAAGTCGTTCTAGTAGAAGAATCTTTATACGCCAATGTGTCAATTTTCGGGTCGACCACTTAAACTATGACGTCTTCCAGGATCTTTGTATCTTATCGACTGCCTAGATTCCTCTCAGAAATGTGAATTTTCTGATAGAAGCCTTTATTTTCACTGAAATTCCGTTTTGATGACATCATCTTTAAGATTTTCCGGTACGATAAAAAAATGGTCTTTGATCGAACATTGCTAGCGTGTAAAATACTGAAGTAATTATCCTTGTTAAGTAATAGTTTCAATTTCTGATGTGTGATATGTAATTACTTGAGAACATCGCCGTTTCAGGTAAGCTTTAATGTACCAAAGCGCCGCCCGCTGAATTATAATCAACTGAAGGTTGTTTCCTATGTCCACTGCAAATCTTGTAACATTGTATATCCGGCAGTTTTTGAGTTTATGACGCTATGCACGCCTTTTGAAAGATGCTGCATAAACGATTCTCATAAAAACCGCTTGCACATTGCAATTCGTCATGGTTTAGCGTTATTTCCCAGAACTTGTTTGCGAGTAGCATATTATCTTCCATAGTAGCAGTATTTAGCTATTTGGGTCTGCACTTCACGCACAATAAAATCTCCGTTATCAATATGGTAAATGCGACTATTCCTCATTTACGCCATCTGAATTGTCAACTGTGATTCCTTATCAGTCTTTTGTGATACACCAGTTTCAACATCCTGTTTCAGCGAAATCAACTTGTTTTCTAATGAGGCTGCAAAATTGTTTCTGGAAAAGTTTTCAAGATGAATTTGAAAACTGCTTTTCCAATGGCTGAGGTTTTCACGTGATTCAAGCTTTTGATCGGGCTAAAATAACCAGATGCAAATTTTATAAGATGTAACAGTATTCGGACGAAAGAATTGAAAATTGTTTTCAGAAAAAAAAATTCAGCATAATTATATTTGCTAATATTTCAAGTCATAGGGTCCTTTAAGATTAGATCCTTGCAAGGGTTTTCCACTAAGCCTAATTTGTGTGTGGTTATCATCAATTGTGGCATTTCTTCCTCATTACAATTTTCCCTTTTTTCCGCCATACACAATTATTCTGTAGAAGATCGCCCGAGCTCTTTTAGAGCAAAACAATATACGATGTGCCTTATCAAATGTCGGTTTAATATTTGTTCGCCATATACTTTTGGGGTAAAGGAAAAAGTTTTCAAGGTTTCCCCTGATAATTTATCTTTAACTATTTTAATAATATGAATTAAGTACGTTTAATTTAAAACCATTCTAATTTCTAATCAACGTCACATGGTAATTGGTGAGCAAATAGTGATTTATATATATATATATATATATATATATATATATATATATATATA
>JAHWXV010021694.1:0-10402 GCA_024586415.1 Phrixothrix hirtus
ACTTTTTAGACAGACATCCAGCATCAAAATTAAAACTTTTCGGATTAAAAATAAATATTTAAACTTAAATTTTTAAATTTTCGCCAAGGTCATAGCAATTTATATAACGCATTTATTAGGCCTGCTAAACGCGGAGCATTCAAATAATTTTGAAATAATTAATTAATTTCAAATAAGTCACAACATTTAAAGGAACAACCAACGTGGGGCATTAAATTAAAAATTCAGGTATTAAGAAATATTAATAATAAATAAATTTAATTACAATTAAAAGTCACAACATTTATATGGTACGCCCAAACGTGGGGCTTTAGTAAAAATTAATAAATTAAAAAAATAATCTGTTTAACAATTAAAACACAACAGTATGTATGTCATGTCATTTAAATGTTAACAAATTAGAAATCCAGTTAACATATTTAATTTATATTTTGAACATTTTACATTTATAATGCTTATAATGTACACATATACATGTGTGTTTCTGGATATAAAAGGAATAAGTATTGTTATTTTATAGTATGACTATGATAATTTACAAAGTTAATACATTACAAAATTTACAAGATCTTTAAAATCACGTTATAATTTAAATATTTTTAATCAGAATTCTGGTTAACATGCCATCATTCCATACATGTGTCTTGAGAATTATTATATTTATTGGTACTTATACTGATATAAATATTAATACATTGTATCGTACATACAGGGTGGTCCAACGAAAAGCTTGCTCCTCGCTTAATGGCTGGTTGGGCAATTTTCTAGAAAAATGCTCGGACACGTCGAATTTGTTTTTGAGGGGGACACATTTTAAGCATACTCTCCAATCTGTCGCTTCAACCCCATAGCTGGGGTGAATCACCCCACCAATATTTTAAATGGGAGGTGGGGTCGAGCTATACATCATTTTAAAGAGAACAAAGTTCTTTTTATAACGATACCATAATTGGTGGATTTAACTAAAACAGTTAATGCAGAAACGTCTATAGAAACTCAAATCCTACATTTTTTGTATTAAGGAAATAGACGCGTACGTTTTAGTTGTTAGGCATCAAAACAATCACATCATTTAATGTTATTAAATTTTAGAAAGGGGTAAAATTCACTCTGACCTCAAAAAATGTTACATTGTTAAAGGGTAAGAATGATACAGGATTCTAAAAGGTTACACATTTCTATTAAATGAAACGAACTTTGTGTATTAACGATTTTATTGAGACATTACGTTACAAGTGTTCAAAATGTGACCTATTTGCTTCCCTACAATAATAAAGATTGTGCTCAAATCTATGGCGAACATTTGCCAGCATATCAGGTGTAATACGTCTGCACTCAACTATTATTCGTTGACGAAGTTTTGCATCATACGTATCACTCACATTTCTATTGGGATGAGCATTATTAAACACACGAGCAGTAAGCTTCGCACAACTGTCGTTTTGAAAATAAACTTTAACAATTTCAACTCGTTCTGGAATTGAATAAACCATTTTTTAAAACTAATAATGCATTTCCTATAAGACCATTAAAACCACCAGCAGAAACTATAATATGTTTTGAAGCAGCTCAGTTCGTTTTATAAACACCAGACTCTTCTGCCTATTGCCAACATTTATTTACACCATGTGATGGATGGATGTAAAATTCATCCAAATATACTACAGGTTTCTTTTCCTCTCCAAGTTTGTCATTTTCTTTTAGACTTCTCAAATATTGGGAACGTCATGCCACAATGTCGTTTCTTTCCATTAACAGTTTTCGTTTAACGTAACACTTTTTATAACGAAAACCAATCTATAATAAATGTTTTCGTAAAGTTTCTCGTCCCCCGGAATAATCAACTTTATCACGCATTCTTTCAACTAATAAATTTAAAGTTAGTACTTTATGCTCGATACTATAAGTTTCATGCATAGCTCTGCGTAAAACACACTGATCAACTTCATCCAACACTAATTTATTTACTGCTTCTGTGCGATGTTTCTTTTTGGGGATCGTAACTTGGAAGTTCCTGCTTCTTCAGATTCTTTACGAATTAATATTATAAAACTAACAGATTTTCCTGTTGTAGCAGCAGCCAGTTGTGTTGCATTCTCCAAAGGAGAGCTCCAATAACCAGCAATATTTTGTTGATCAAAGAATTTCACATTGCCAATTATATTACGTGCTTCAGAATGGACAACCTTAGGTTCCAGATTAATGATTCTTTTCAATTAAAACAAATTTAACGTTAGTTTACATGTAATTCACAATAATGCTTTTATATAATTAGTGTAAAAAATCGAAAAATAATAATTACTTTGTAAAGATAAATGAAGTGAATGTTACAAACGATACAACCTCGTTTTTTTTAAACAAAGTAATGGATTTACTTACCTAATGAAAGCTTTTAATTTAATAACAGGCCTGTTAAAAAAGACGATTTTATATAAAGCAGTTATTAAAAATTAAGCAAACAATTTAATTTAAATACGGCATACAACTGTCATATTGAATATTTTCACAGAATGTACATTATACTTACAATTCAAATGATTGGCTGTTATATTTAACATTGCATTTAGTTCACATATTTTCCACAGCTTTTGTAAGCATGGACGTGCCGACCCCGACTCTGCACCGAAGGGACGCGGAGAAAAATTTAAAAAACATTCCTTCTTCCCAGATAAGAAAATAAAATCGTAGGTCCCGTGTCAATGTGATGTTTGGTACGTTAAAAATCCCTACTGCCGGTGAAACTCCTCCAGATTCGGCAAAATTCTAGTATGCATGGCGAAATGACTATATAACAGTTCTAGTCCAAGAGAGCCAAGGTAAATTCTGAATCCCGAACTGTCAGCCACAAAAACAAACAAACCAAAAAAAAAGTTTGGATGCACGGTAATTCATCATAGTCGAGGAAGCTAAGAAATAGGGAGGTAGCCTATGTAATATTGAGTGAAGTCACGACCGCCATGTTAGTACACACCACAATAGCAAGAGCATCGTGGTAAATAACTAAAATATTGAATATTTGTGATACAAAAATAAATAGACAGTTAAATAATAAACAACTATTATATATAGGTATTAAATTCAAATTAGAATAAATTAATTCAAAAAATTACTAGTTCATTGACTAAAACGTGAATTGTTTTTACACAATAATAAACCATATTTCCTCTATAAACCTTATATTATGCAGCTGTATATTTCTTTCTAATGTTTTTCATCTATTATTAAAGTTGGGCTTACATTATTCTTATTTGAATATTATCATAGTAATAGTTTGTTTTTATCATTGTTATAAGTAATTATGAGGTGGTAACCAAATGTTCTTGAATTGATGCGATAAAAATTTCAAAATTTGTCTCTATCCTACACCATTGCCGTCACCTTCGAAGTAGTTTCCCGCCGCAAGTGTACACCAATTCTAGTGTTTTTACCACTGTCTAAAGATTTTCAGGAAGTCTTCTTCTGAAAACGAGTCTAACACTATTTGCGATTCAGCTTAAATTTCTTCAATTCAATAAAATAGTCGGCCTTTCAATTGCAGTTTCATTTTCGGGAAGAGGCCGAAGTCGCACGGTTCCAAATAAGGCGAATAGGGTGGGTGGGGAATGACAGTCATCGAATTTTTTGCCAAAAATTACCACGTATGGAAAGAACTGTGCGAAGGCGCATTGTAGTAATGTAATGCAAAAACTTTGTCATTCCAGAGTTCAGGTCTTTTCCGTCTAATGTCCTCGCGAAGCCACCTCAAGACATCGCAGTAGAACTTAGAATGAACTGTTACACCTGCTGGCACGAATTCTCGGTGCACAATGCCCTTCATGTCAAAAAAAACAAGCATGCTCTTGACATTGCTTTTCACTTTCCTGCATTTGTTCGATCTTGGTGAACTGGGATGCTTATACTGGCTCGACTGTTGCTTGGTTTCTGGGCCATATCCATAAATTCAACTTTGATCACCTATTCTAATTCTAGACAAAAGTTATCATCTTCCGAAGCAAGTCGTTTAGCTGCTTTTGATCAATTGTCAACAGTCTTGGAACAAATTTTGCGACGATACGGTGCATTCTCAATTCCTTGCTCAAAATTCGCTGGCACGTCCCATAGCCTAATCGAAATTTAGCGGCAATGTCTTCGATAGCCTGATGACGGCCTTCACGAACACATTTTTGAGTTTCTACGATGTTTTCCGGCGTGATGAACATCTAATGTCTTCCTGATCGTTCGTTATCTTCAAGCTCCATTCTACCCGCTTTGAACCGGGCATGCTATTCAAAAACTTATGTTCGGCTTAATGAACCGTCACCAAACGCTTCCTGAAGCATTTTATACGTTTCGGTGGCACTTAATTATAGTTTATAACAAAATGTGATGCACGCGTGTTGCTCTAATTTTGCATCCATCGTAAAATTCGCAAACCAATACACTTAACACTTTATGCAAGCCGTCGTGGAGCAACTGCTATTCAACTGAATAAGTTCAAACTTCTCACACATATTTATGACATATGTGGCTACTGCCTCCTATTGGCGCGCGCCACTACTATTTCACATTTGCGTTATACATGAATAGTCCGGGAACATATGGATACCACCTCGTTTTAATCACTTGCAAAATTAGGAAAATACAGTTCCCAACTGTCTAAGGAATAGATATTATTTATTCTTTTAATTATATTATCTTCATACATGTGCGGACTTTTCGAGTATGTAATCCGCAAAGTACGCCCCGTTACAGAATACGTTTTCTCCTGCCCTTGCGTGGTTTCAATTTTCCGCATCTTTCAGCTAGATTATCTTCCCTCCCTACTTCTTATAACGTCCTTGATCATAGTGCGCGTTCGGCATTAAGATAGTACAGAGCCAGTAAATATACAGAGTACCAGAAGATCGAACAAATCAGATAAATTTATACCAATTTACACATCATTAAATACATCGAATTATATGTCCCTGAAATTGTTTTTACACCTCTATGGCCTTTTTAGTACAATTTTCCGTACCAAAACTAATATTTTTGACAATAAAATAAAAATTTGCCATAATTGCTTTGTATTTTAATACAATTTGATATAAATATGGCCGCGGTTTGCAAGCCCAAACATCAAAGTTTTGCGCTACTCTGTATATCTACTGGCTCTGAGATCGCAGTACCCAGAGCGCCTCCAAGTACTCGTTTACATTTCTTGATCCGTTTATGTTTCATATTAACAAAGCAGTGTATTCAGAGCACATTCGAAGTACTCCAACATTTTTATGGAATAGCGAACCTCGAACGGCTATTTCACGGCATATTTAAATTTTTGAAATCCGCACTAAAAACGTGTTAAGAATATGTAATATATTTTTATTACGGATTTGTTAATAATAACATTGCTTTCAAATTCTGTTTTATGTATCCGTTATTACTTTATCTATTATCTGCACCAAAAGTAAACTTTCCAACTATGTATACGTTATCACAGAATAATAGTTACGCTATGGGGATTCTGAGGCAATTGTTCCAGAATCCCCATAGGGTTTTCTGGGACAAAAGCATATATAAAAACCATCTGAGTGTTCCCGAATCCCCTGAGGAGTTTCTAGAACAAAATTATACATAAAAATCATTAAAAGTTTTTAGTTGTAGTTAAAGATAAAAAAAATCTAGTAAGTTAAATGTAAAAATCCATTAAGTAAATAGGTTTTCGTATAAAAAAGTATCTGGTAACAGAAGGGTTCGCATTTTCCCCGGATACAAATGGGGCGTTTAAAATTTATGATTAAGAGATGCTAATTTATGGGATGATTTACAATTTGAGTGTTTAAATGAAAAGTGTTATGAAAAATACAAAGGTATTGTTTTAAGCGATGACAAATTTAATTATAGATGTTAATGAGAAAAATTAGCTCAATAGTACTTTAAAAAAATAGAAAATATAATTATATTCTATAAAACAAAAGTAGTATGAAAAACTATTCTAGATCATAAAACAATTTCTTCACTGTAAAATCTTAGCGGCTGGCATATTACGTAAAAGCTTTATTCGAGAGAACAAAGGAATGAGTAATTTCATTAAAAGTTTATCTTGAGTGGTTAGCTGTTTTGCTCACGCGGTTGACCGGGTAACCAATAGCCGGGTAGTGGTTAACAATGCGTCGTTTAAAACAAAAACCGCGTATTGTGTTAAAATCCTCCTAGAATTTTAATATATTATTTAATCTTAACTAAACGGTGCTTTAGAAACGTGTCCTTTTTATTGGAACTTCTTTATACTTAATTACAGGTGAAAGAAGAGCTAAGCATGTAAACTTGCTTTTAATTAAACAATAATATACAAATATGAATATTAACTTTGATTACAATTCCGGAGATGATGAAGGCGGTGCGATGCCTGATAGTATAATGGAGAAAACGAATTCCGCTTAACGCTATCCTTTGCCAACACCAACCATTTCTTGCTTCTCAAAGTACATAATTCAACGTATTCATATTACAAATTTTATTTCGCATCTCGTCAAAGCGAACAAACTTCATGCTAATGATCTCGTTCTCACTTATAACACAACATTGAAATATTCGTACGCCTCAGGGCAACTACTTTTTGACGCGCGAACAAGTCCTAACGTGTTGAAGGTCACGAGCCATCCTGACGTCCATCCGCGCTTACTATTGTAGTTATATGAATTTGAAAAATAACTAAAACATCAAAGGTTAATTATTAAAGTTTAATATTTAATGTTTCATTTTTAATGATTGAAGATTAAAGATTGAAGTTTCAAAACATAAATACATTCGTTTATTTTTTTCTTCAATACAAGTTTACATACATTTCTACATAATTTCTTATATTTATTTTCTACATAATTCTAGATACATTTTCATATTTATTTTATACATACATACATTTTTACATCTTAACATTTAGTTTCTGCACAATTCTAGATGCATTTTTAAGATTTTTACATTTAATTTATACATTTTTACGTCTTACCGTTTATTTGGACATCGATAAGAATAGTATCATTAAAAATTTTTAAATAATAGTTTTCTTGAAAGCATATAAGTTGCAATAGCAACGTAACGCAATACAGAATCGCCGCATTTGATGTATTCACAAGTGAATTTTAAAAATTGACGTTCAAAAGTGTCTAAATTATTTGAAACAGACAGTATTGTAGCCGACTCCGAGTTGCAAGAAGCACCAATCGAATAAGTTGCAACATCAGTCCAGTTGTAGGAAACAAATGGACTTTTTCAATATTTTTTAATGCAAGCAAATAATTGCAGTCTCTGAATCCCTCTAATTCCATATTTTATTAACGGCTTCAACTCAAACAGTTCGCAACATTCTACGACCGTTGGCTTCACCTTAACGCCCGAGTTGGCGCAATTCACCACTTTAGAAATGTGTATCCCATTTACTCCCACATATAAAAACGTATTGTTTTCCAAGCTAATCGTGTGGCTTTCAACGGTAACTCTAGCACAATTAAGATCGCCTTTTGTTTTAAACTGTTTAACATGGCTTTTATGTAAGTCTCGAGGATAAGGAGCAAACTTCATTTGTTCTTCCCCATTATGATAATCGATTTCTAGCCACATCCAACGCAACCAAAACGTACTACCGCTTCTAACTCGTAAAACGCGCAATTTTCGACTTCTGTGTATTTTTGATGTACAACACCATCCTACACATTCGTTAAAACATAATGGTTTGAATTAGTTAACCGTTTTGAAGCAGTATTGGTGTGCATTTCCATTAGTCTGCGGTCAATTACATTAAATCTATTCATCTCATCAAGACGTGAGCACGGACGACGGTTTTTGGATGCTCTTTTAACTTTGGCATCTAAACACGCAAACATGTTTCGTTTGCTTCCACATTTAGCGGTGGATATTCAATTATATTTCCATATAATTCTTTATCCATATCGTTCTTTATTTTCTCCGGATTTTCAATTTTAATTTGGTCGCTCTTAACTGGCTCGTATCAACCACAACAGTCGAAGCTTTTCTCGGAATATTCGAAAGAACATGGCCTTTGTTCGCAATAAGGTTCCATTTTTACACTTTGAACCTTTATTTGTGTTTAGAAATTTACTATAATAATTTTAAAACTTTACCTGCAGCTCAAACAAACAACCCTTTTCTCAGGCTAACTCTTTATACATTAACCTCTCACGATCCACTGAACATTTTACGTGTTTCCCCTTCACCATCATCATTTAAACGCCTGCGTATACATAAGCAAATTCAAATAATTATAACTACCGGTCACTCGAGTATTAAGATGATGGATGGCTGTCATTTGAACAATTACCTGATATATTATTTAACCATTAAGTTTAATTGACCATCAATTGTGCGTCTGCGGGGATTTTGAAACAATGCGCGATTGTTGCTTTAAATAAAGCTTCATTGACCACTACAGGTCACTAGCTAGCACTGTGGTCATTTGCAAATACACATTCCATTGTTCTTTCGAACAAAGCTTCTCCGTAATACGGCAACCGCCGCAATTTCACTATCAAGTAGTTATTTTATGATCTACAATTACTTGTCACCGATTAAAATAATAGTTTTGCACACCGCTTTCATTTTATAGATTACAATTACATTTGACATCGTTTTAAACAGTATTGAGCTAATTTCACTCATTAACATCTACAATTACATTCGTCGTCGATTAAAACAATACATTTGTATTTTGCATAACGTTTTTCATATAAACACTCACATTGTAAATCATCCCATAAATTGATATCTCGCAATCATACATTTTAAACGCCTCCATTTGTATCCTGAAAAAATGCGCGCCCTTCTGTTTAATACAAACACCCATAACCTAATGGACTTTACCTTTAACTTAATGGGTATTTATCTTTAACTACAACTTATAAACTTTCAACACTTTTTATGTATAATTTTGTCCTAGAAAACCATCTGGGGATTATGGTGCACTTGGATGTTTTTTATAAATAATTTTATCCCAAAAAACCCTATGGGAATTCTGGAACAATTGTCTCAGAATCCCCATAACTTACTTACTCAGAATATCTATTTAGATATTTATTATGTAGTTTTCTTCAAAGGTTGTTCATATTAGTGGCGTACATTTTCCTGAATAAATTTTCAAATGTAGTTCTATTCATTTGTAAATGTAGGTTGAATTGATTATTTCCCATCCTCCGTACAATGATTTCCGCATAATTAACAACTGTTTGCCGGTTATTGACTGACTTTTTAACTTCGTCTGTTTCATCTTAATTATTAAAAAACTACTAAAAAATTCTAAAATATAATTATAAAACATTCATAATTAAAACATAATTATGAATACTAACTGTGAAAGTTTCCATAAATATTTATAAAACATTCACATTCGGGTATGCTTGGGAGTACAACTTACTCCGTCACGTGGCCATGATAACTATAATTAAGATTCTGATCTTAATACCGAACGCACCCAGTGATTAGTAGATAGAGATAGAGAGTTCTGTATTTTAATGACGCCTGCGGCCATAATTGCTTTTTAATGAGCTTTCGCATTCCAATTTATATACAGAACGCGTCAAAATTTATATACAGTGTGCGTCAAAAATAAATATACATGGTGGGTCAAAATAAATATATAGAGTGCGGCAAAAAAATGGCGGATTGAATGAAAATGGTGGATATAGCGCTTGCGGCCATCTTGAAATTCTAGGAGAAATCTGGGGGCTTTTGGCGGGGAATCTAGGGAATTTCTCCGGATTTTGGCGGGAATATTTGAATTTTGGCGGCCATATTGGATTGTAATGGTCACCATCTTTGATTTTATGGCGGGAATATTTGAATTTGGGGATAATCTAGTTATTTTTGCCGGCCATATTTGATTTCTAGGGATTTTTCCGTATTATTGATGATGGATTACAAATTCGCGGAAGAAACGTGGCATATGTGGATATTAATATATGACCATTCGGTATATTGATGTTTATAGTGGAATGCCATGTATATTGTTCGGTGTCAATTTCCTGGAATTTCCGTAAACAAGTATGACCTATGGCTACATGCATACGTGACAACCTCGAAATGAGGTTTTTGTAACAATATTCTAGAACAATGGCAAAACTGGTTCTTCCACCGTGTACTTTTAATTTCTCGGAATTTCCGTGGCCTAATATACTGGAACATAATTATACTTTCATGAGGCCCCTTTTGGGTTCAATTTTAAACAAAGGAGTTTACGTACATTTGTCATTATTTTTATTTGCAGTAATTAATTTTTATCTAAGATACTTTAACTTAATAACGGTTTTTTAATTTATTTATCTGTTAGATCCGTCGTAATGGTGCAAATGTTCTTAATAGATTTAAAGTAATTATTGAACATTTGAGATTAGTTAAAATTTAAATAATATTTACATACTTTAATATAATGGTA
>JAHWXV010021700.1:0-14897 GCA_024586415.1 Phrixothrix hirtus
TTATAATAATTTATTAATTCATTTTTACTTATTCTATAAATATATAAATGACGTGTTATCAATTTATAATTTATTAATTATTTACATGTATCTTAAAATTTAAATAGATAAATTTGGAATATGATCATGTAAATAATAATAATTGAGAACACGTGACAAGTTGTCAAACCGTATGTAGAATTAACGTCTTGCGGGGTTTAATAAGACGTAGATTAGATTGACCTTATTTTTATAAGATAACATAAGTCCTAAAAAATATCTTAATTTTTTAGCTTCCGTGTTAGCGACGAAGTTAGAACAGTTTCAACGGGATCTGCGACACGCGTTCTACTTCCAGCTGGACAGAGGGCCAGTTCGTAAAACTTTAATTATGAGACGGTATCTGAACAATATATTTAATATACGTCTAATTTCCACCCATAGACCAGTGAAATGGCCACCAAAATCACCTGAACTCACACCACTAGATTATTTTCTATGGAGCCATCTTAAGTCGGCAGTTTATGTGGATCCGTCTCAAAACCTCGAGGATTCAAAAAACAAAATAATGCTAGAGTGCGAGTAGTTAACACTTGATGTGATACGTACAGCAACATACCGAGAACTACGAAAAGGTGACGGAAGTCTGTTGCACAAGGTCGTGGAAACATTGAGTAAATTATTAGATATGTGTCTATCTTATAATACCTATTAAAGATCATTGTATGGATTTTGTAACTGTTTTCTAGATTTTGCAATTACTCTTAAGCAGTTTCTGTTATAATTAACTAAAGAAATGTTCAATGCTGCAGCGTTTTTGTTTCTTTTTTTAAATAGTTGTTTTGTACAATTACAAATCGTATTTAAGGATTTAGAGCAAAATTCTCTTATCCAACAAATCTTATAAATGCAGGATAAGAAAAATTGGAGAATCACATAAGTGCCACAAAAAATACAGGGTGTAATTTAAGAACCCAAAGGTGTGTTCACTTCTGGTTTATTCAGGAATACAAAAAATTATTTGAAAGTGCCACCACGCAGGACACATGTTCATAAGAAAACTTATTTAACGCTTTTCTTTTCAATCGTACGATAAAAACGTTCTTGAGTGTTTCCATTTTTAAATATCACTGCATAGTTTAGTTTTCAAATAATTTGGCCTTGACAGAACATTTGTGTTATCAATGGATGCTTCACAGCAAATGCTATTTAATTTTTATTCACGGAGCGCTACAGTAACGCTTGAAGCAGTATATAACTTTTTGCACTTGCGGGACTAAAACACCACATTTATTTGCGCGTTTCCATGACTTAAGCGACAATTTTGATCCTAAGGGATTAAAACTTTACATTAGTCCCAAGGGAATTAAATTTCTTTAAATCCTGCATAAACAAAGTAACATGGTAACAACAAAAAATGACGAATTAAAATTAGATATTGCCGAAAGCATTACTATAATGCTTCGTAAATAAAATTTAAATAGTATTTGCTGATAAGCATATATTGATAAATCGAATAATCTATCAATATCAAAACCATGCAATTCTACTTTCGTTACACTTCTGATTTCAAATTACTGGAAAGTGCTAAAAATATTGTATACTACTCAAAACGAAAAAGGAGCCACTTGAACAAAATTAAATTTTGTTTTTTGTATAATATTTTTAAATAAATTATGGTTTTTATATGGTATTTTACGATCATAGTGGGTACATTTCAGCCAACAAGAAGTTTTTGTTTTATTGCTTTTCTTATCAGAAAAATGCGGAAATTTTAATGTTAAGAATTTATTATCGTTCGAGACTAAATGTGCATTAATTTATCAAACCTAGATAACATTTTAAAGTAAAAACATAAATGTTGATGTCATAGGTAGAAGAATATGCCGTAAGATATACCTAAATGAAATTTGAATCGCTAGGGCCGTAACGTTAATCTAAGTAGGTTATTATATATGACACGTGGCAGAAATGGTACATGTAAGTCAAGCCGTTATAAACAGTGTAGGGTCTAGCTATTTCATTCATGATTTTGCCAGAAGAACACCCTACCCTCAACGTCAAAGGTCCACAACAGCTCGCGAAGACCGCTTATTATGTCTATGTACAGTTAGAGATCATACAAATACTGCACTAGTGCCTCAAAACTAATTAGCTGCGACTAGAGGAACCAGAATTTCTGATCAAACAATTCGTCACAGACTTCACCAGTCTCAGTTGGGTATTAGGACGCCGGTGAAAGTGCCTCGTTTAACAGCAGCTCATCGAAGAGCTAGAAGAATTTTTGCTGAAGCACATCGTGTTTTGGCAATACTACAATGGAGTCATGTATTGTTTACAGATGAGTCCAGATTCTGTTTACACTATAACGATGGACGTATTCAGGTATGGTGACGAACAGGCGAGAGATATTTGGAGTCAGCTGTGCAAGAAACTGTTCGTTTTGACTCTGTTATGGTATGGGCTGGCATATGTTTAACTGGGCGCCTCCGAGCTAGTAGTAATTGCGAATGGTTCTCAAACTGCTTTACGTTACATAAGCGATATTTTGGAATCAGGAGTGGTTCATTCTGCTAACAATATGGGAGCAGACTTCATTCTACAGCAAGATAGTGCTAGACCACACGTAGCTAGAATAGTGTCAACTTTTCTAAATAACCATAATATCTAAGTTATGGAAGGCCGACCAACAGTCCAGATCTCAAAACCATCGAACATCTGTGGGATGTGTTGGGACGAATATTACTGGAATGGCAACCTATAGAAAACAAAAACCAACTTGAAGCAATTTTTACTCAAGAATGGTAGCAACTACCTCAGGAGATCATCCAAAACTTGATTGCGAGAATGCCTAGTCGTTATATTGAAGTTATCAGTTATCACATATTCAGTTTTTTTCAAGTGGCTCCTTTTTCGTTTTGAGTAGTATACAATATTTTTAGCACTTTCCAGTAATTTGAAATCAAAAGTGTAACGAAAGTAGAATTGCGTGGTTTTGATATTGATAGATTATTCGATTTATCAATATATATATATACATATATAAGGATTAAAGTGATTTTTAATCCCTCAAGAGATTACTAAAGCGACTTTAGTCGCTTAGTACATTATAAGTTGTTCTGCACTTCCGGGACTCAAGCGCCATTTTTAGTCACTTTCTTCCATAATTGAAGCGACACTTTTAATCTCAAGGGATTAAAAATTTACTTTAGTTCCAAGGGAATTAAAGTAGTTTAAGTCTCGCATAAACAAAGTAAATCCATGGAAGTACCCAAAATTAGTTACTTAAAATTATATATTTCTAAAAGCATTCTCTAAAAATAAAATTTAAGTAGCATTTGTCATGAAGCATACGTTGATAAATCGAATGAACTGTCAAGGTTAAAGTCATACAATTTTACTTTCTTCATAGCACTTTAGTCTTGCATAAGGAATTACTCATTTGCTTCAATTTTAAGAGCCAATTGGTTTTTTCATCTATATCTACTAAACCTGATATAATTTACTAATTTTGGTATTTTTACGTACTACATCTAAATTATCGTAGCAATAAATGCTAATTAAAAACTCCTACTCTTTTTATAAAAATTGGTCGTCTATGTGTACAAGAGTAAGTTATGGCTTCCTAGTAACTGGAATCAGTTCAGAAAGTAAAGGTCATTCATGATTACATTTATTTTTCGTGCCGGTTTTGTTAAGGTAACGAAATTAGTTTGAATTTCATGCAGTAATATTTTGTTAGTGTATCTTATACATCCTCAAAAGTTATAGTATGGAGATAAATTTACTTTTATTATACTAGTATTATTATATTTTACAATGCAAAGTTAGTCTAGCAAATATAAAATCCGATGAACTATTTTCATTCCCTACTGACAAACACGGCTTGTGCTTTTGATGAATTAGCCGTCTCTTTTACAAGATAACATAATATTGATTAACCTGTGATAAATTAATAGTGAAGTAAAAGTTTGTAGAATAACAAAGAAATAAAGCTGTAGGACAAAAAATCGTAAATCATTCTTAAAACTTTTATCATTGAACGCTAAAAATCATAAACAATTTATTATGGGATAATGGGGTCAAACGATCGTTCTTTCGGATTCAACTATAATGGCTATGGTGTGATCCATTATTTCAGATAGGCCGTAATCTTTTAGAATGTACACTAAAAAGAGAACGGGTAACACATAAATCACAATATATGCTTCATTAAACTGAAAAATCGGTTTCCAATTGATCCAGTTCGATTCAAATTTGTTATTATTCAATTTAACGTGTACTTGTATTTGTTTAAATCTGAATATTATTGAGTCATTCTTGGTTTTATTTTAACTAAAAGCTCGCGTGGATAATCACATCTATAAAATAAAATAGGAGATACTAGAAGGATGCACATAAATCAATACATCCGATTATCTGTTAATTTGATTCAAGTGGGATAAGCCCTTTAAAGCAACAACATTTATACTAAATTTTAAAATCACTTTTACATTTTAACTTGCATTTTAGTACAAATTATTTAAAATAACTATAGTTAATCTGCAGTTATGTTAAAAGTTTATTATACGTATAAAAAATAATAGGTGGTAACATTTTATTCAACTTTGTACTAGGAGATAGATCCATTGAATGAATCAGGCGCCAATTTATTCTAGTGTTTAGGACATTATTGTTAAGCATTTGCTTATATTAGACTTGAATTAAAAACAAAGTAAATTAACATTTGCGAGGGTGAATTGATAAATGCTTGTTACGGCGTAAATTATTGCACCGTATATTTCGGCTTAAACCGTATATAAGGAAATTTTGGCGACTTCCATTACTTTTGATGGTAGTAGGTTTTGCTTTCCTTCAGAACAAACATTACTTTAGTCGGTCGATTACTCGCAATGTCATTCTTGCTATATTATTTTTCAAAATGGAATTATCAATTGTTTATTTGCCTATTTCAGGTGAATAGTTTTCAATTTGTAGTAATTAAATGCATTTCAGCATTAGGATTAGTTTTACGAAGATGCCTAGTTATTTAGTATAATGCTATGAACGGCTTATAGAGGGTGGTATTTAATTCAAGGTATTTAGTTAAAATATATAAGGCGCATCCTCGCAATTTTGAGACTTTTCAACAGAGATTTAAGCAGATAAATGTCTTTATAGTTTCTTGCGAGGTGGTGGATCGGCATGGCACTGATGTCGAGGGTATTCCATTTACTGCCTGCGAATCATCGCATTTATTTTGATAATCGAATGAACTAACTTGTTCTACCATTATTTTGGAAGTGAAGGGACCCCATCGATTTTTTTGTTGATTTAACCTATAGAATCTTATGCCTATGGGTTTCTGCTGGTTCACTGTAGAATAACACTTTGAAAGTAGGCGATGCGAGGACCCACAAATACTTAATCCACTAATTAATAAGAGGTAAACAGATAAATGCTATTAATTACATGTTTTGGTAACGGTATGCATGCTTAGTTTTTAGGATTGGAATAAATTGCGAAATAAGACTGTCATTTAGGGTTATATTACGTTTAAGTTATAAGAGTATTTATTCCTTAGTGTTACTCATTCTACACATAGTGTTTCAATATTGCATTACGGGAACTTTTTGATATTTCTAAAGTGAAGGGATCCCATCGATTTTTTTGTTGATTTTACCTATAGAATCTTATGCCTATGGGTTTCTGCTGGTTCAATGTAGAATAACACTTTGAAAGTAGGCGATGCGAGGACCCACAAATACTTAATCCAATAATTAATAAGAGGTAAACAGATAAATGCTACTAATTACAGGTTTTGGTAACGATATGCATGCTTAATTTTTAGGATTGGAATAAATTGCGAAAGAAGACTGTCATTTAGGGTTATATTACATTTAAGTTATACGAGTATTTATTCCTTAGTGTTACTCATTCTACACATAGTGTTTCAATATTGCATTACGGGAACTTTTTGATATTTCTAAATTGTAACTCAAGTATTTATATATTATATTTTCTCTAAATGAATTTCTATTGAATAGTATGTAGTTTGTAATTACCTTAAAGACATTTCCAGACTACTTCACTAACAGAGCCCTCGATGAGTGAAAATATCCTAGTTGTTACTGATGTAAACATTGATAATGATAATAGATCGGACGTAATTTGTCGACTTCGTTAGTCCAATTAAATATTAAAACGTGTGTTGGGGTCAAAGCGGGAGATCTACTTCGCACCAATATTCCAATCTATTAATTCTGGTCATGAACAAGGCACACTAAATAGAAATCAGTTGGTCAATTGCACAAATGGTACAAAAAATACTTTAAGATTAGTGTAGGAACGTCGAAAATGAATCAATAATTTGAAAATCATGGTCTATTGAACAATTAATAACTAAGTTAATGAACAGTTCCGAGAACTTTGCTGAATAAGCGTACTATTATACATTTATTAATTAAAATAATGTTGCTAATACAAAGTAATTTTATATTTTATTTTCAACTTCAACTGAATCTATTTAATTAAATGTGCATTTATTTGTTATCTATGGCCATACGTTACAGCCACAAATACCGAGTACCCAAAAAGTATGAAATATCCCATATTTCTCTATAAATATTGGTTTTAGCAAAAACTGTTTTAACGAAAAGTTGTATAGCAATGTTTTGTGCATCATAATCGGAAGTTCATTTATTATTTTCATTTGAAACAAAACGCAGCGAAAATTATTTTGATGTTTCTTCAATGGCGATATACCCTCATATTACACTTATTTAATAAGAAATGTTTATTATCTTTTCAGTAATAATTTTAAAATTTTAAAAAAATTTCAAAATAAATTTTTTTATCATGTTGAGTACTTTTAGCGTAGTGCATACAATTTGTTGACGATGCTGTTTTGAGTTACAGTAGTACGATTTAATAAATATTAATCTTGTAAAGTTTCCGATTGTTTACATTACTTTTGACAAGGCTTTTCAAAATTTTCACAATCTATTGTTAACAGTTCATTGCTGTAGAGATCATTTGTTTATACTGTTAGATTTAAAATAAAAATAAAAATAATTAATGTTAAATTTAGAATAAAAATATGCAAATTATTACCAAAAATGAGAAAAGGGATGTCTCCAGTTTCTAGCACGTAGCTAGACTATCCCTCAGCCACCCCCATTCCTTGAAGGTCAGCACAGGAAGGATATGGCACATATAAAATCGGTTCTAAGAAAGGGAAACTAAATCAAACGCTAATATTTGTCATTGAAACTAAAATAATATTGGGGACTTAAATATACACGTAGCATTTTAAAATTAAATCTAACAGTATTGAAAAAGTAGGATGGTAATCTAAAAACTCACATAAACAAAAGTATTGTTCTTGTTTATTATTTATTGTGTCTAAGTGTCAAAAATTTATAGAAGTAACTACTGGAACAAAATAGTTCATTTAACAGAAACAGAACAAATTATGATGTTAATAATGACTGGTTATGGATATTATACAAGAATGCAACGGTAAGCGTGTCACTACTTTAATGGTATCTATGCAAATCGACAATCAATTACGCAGTTTGTTGTCAGTAAAACCTTAAATCATTTTAGACAAAGTGGCCATATTAGGGATGTTCCGAAGAGCAATCGACTTAATGTTGCAACCAATAAAGATATGAGCCTAGGTGTGTTACTAGAGATAGCTGAAAACACCCATTCCTCAATCGTCAGAAACCCTTAAATTGTGATGTGAGTAAAGGCTTCATTCAAAACATTTTGGAAAAAAAAACAACATTGTTACAAACCTATGTTGCTGCAAAAGATATCAGAAGACGATTTTGATAGACATGCACAAGTTTGTGAATTCACGGTGAAGCAAATTATTGGTTTTCCTAATTTTTCTGATAATATAGCTTTTTCAGACAAAGCCACTTTCTGTCTGAATAGAAGAGTATACTGGTCTGCTGACAACCCCGATTGGATGACGAAAATCGTACGCAACAACCGCTGAATCTAAATGTGTGTAGAGATTTGTGGTAATCGTATTAATGGAATGTTTTCATTCATGGAAACATTACTGGAGATCGTTATCTGCAATTACTGAAAGAAGGAATAATTCTATCCTGCACAACCCTTATTCCTAATAACAATATCTGGTTTCTACAGGATGGGGCATCACCCCATTGTCAGACAAATCCGAGCAGGTATTTAGATCAGGTGTTTCCAAAGCGTTGGATAGGTCGAAGGGGCCCTGCAGAATGGTCTCAACGATCTTCAGACTTAACGTCTTGCTATTTCTTTTTACGAGGTAACCTGAACAACAAAGTTTATAGAAACCATCTTAACAATTCAGTAGAATTGGAACAAGGGATACGAAATATGAAGCACCACAAATAGCCCTCAGCTCATTCAACAATGATGTTCGTGGTTCTTGTAATCGATTGGGATATTACCTGGCAATTAACGGACAACATTTTGAATATTTAAATAATTAAATTGGTTTAATTTAGGAATTTGTTAAACTTACCTTTAATTGTTCGTTGTTATAAATAAATTCAAGGATTGTAACTCATAAGAATAGCGCTAAGAAACTGTATGCACTGCCCAAAAATTACTTAACACTTCAGTGGTGACGCACGGTGTAAGGAACCGGATGTATATAATTGACAAGGCGCCTCCCACACCGAGAAGGGTATCTGCCCTTTAGTAACACCTTTTCCTTACTAGGTGTGAAATTACTATAAAGTAGCTTAAAATTGACTTGCTTATATAGTAAAAAACTGTCGATCCAGCAGTTTTCCAGCGTTTAGTCGGAAATTTATGTACCTTAGGTAAAATTATTAAGTACTACTACTATTACTACTACCGTTCACTTAGCGGGGTAGGAAAAACCTAATACCAAGCCTCCACCTTCTCGACTACTGCATAGACCCATGCATCAACCCGCTCTCACCTATATAGTTATCGTCGCCCTTCAACAAGACTCCCAGAACTATATAGTATCCACAACATCCTACAATTATCCACCAATTCTAATATCTCTACTATCACCCATTCACTATTTTTTCCATTTCTTTCTGTCCTTATATACTTCTTTTGCTTTTCTTAAATTCATACAACGCGTGTGACAAGAACTACTGTTCTTTGTGCTCTTTATTCTCTTTCCTTTTACAACTTCTGCAGTCATATTTAGCCACCTCTTTCATGGTCTATCACTACCTAGTTTCCCATTCACACATGCCTCATATATTCTCTTTTTTAATCGTTCATTACTCATGCGTTCTACATGTTCAAGCCATCTTAACGCATTTCCTTCGTACAGTTCAGGGAGTATCACCTTCACCTGGCACGTATCCATCACCTATTCATTCCTTGCCCTGTCACATCTGGTTTTGCCACCTGCAGGTCTTAGGTACCTCATACTTACGGAGTATATTTTACTCACGTGATTCTACTGACATACCCAAGTCCCAATGCAATCTAAAACAGTTGAAACAAATACACTATTGTACACAGCCTTATTTACTTGCATACTTAACTATTCACTCTTGGTTACTGATCACATGCTGCCAATTATTTTCCTGCCTGCATTCACTCTGTCTCCAATTTCATTACCTACTCGCCCATTATTCGTAAACATTCTGCCAATGTAAACAAACTTGTCCACTTGCTCAATTATTTCACTACCCAACATCATGTGACATATTTCCTTTCCACCTTTCCTGTTACAAACCATTGTCATTGTTTTGCCACTATTGATTTTCAGATCCACCCTTTCACTCATTTCAACAAATTTATTCAATATTCGTTACACTTGGCTCATGCTTTTAGCTACTAGTACTGCATCGTCTGCATACACCAAACTTTTACATCTTCGCTGCCCATATTTATACCACTCAATTCCTTACATGCACTTCTCACGAATTTATCTATAAATTTATTAAGCAGCCAAAGACACCTCGCAAATGCTTGTCTCACACCTTGCTCAATGTTCATGTACTCACTAACCGTACCGTTCACTCTCATTCCCGCTCTGCTTCCATCATACATTGCTTTCATTGCATTAGTAGTTCTTCCTTTACAATCATACTCTGTCAGAGGTGCTCATAACTTGCATCTATTCATGCTAACACAGCTTTTTCTAAATCTACAAACGTACAATACACTTTCTCATTAACACGCAAACACTTCTCAGCCATTTACAGCAAACTAAATGTTTGATCCACGCATCCTCGTCCAGACTTGAACCCACACTATACATACCATACCTTCCTTTCGGTATTAATGCGATCCCTGTCAATTATAATTCTACCAAATACCTTCCCAGCTACACTTAATAAACTTAGAGCTCTAAATTTCTTGCACTCGTATCTAGCACCTTTGCCTTTATACATAGGAACCATCACAGATCTAGATCTCTGGCACGCTTGATAATTAAACACCAGCTTTAAATAGCTTTCATAACCATTCACCTATTCGAATACCGCCATACTTTAACATTTCGCTTGTAACTTCATTTACTCCAGCAGCTTTCGATTTTTTAAGCCCTTTTATTGCACTTCTTACTTCTTCCACGCCTGTACCGTTGTCGTTATCTTGGGTTTTATTTATTCCAGAATTTACCACATTAAAACTTGTTCCATACAGACTTTTACAATATTCTTTCCAACGCAATATTACATTCATCCCAGTGCGTTTCATTCTCTCTATTCCGTATTCCATTTACGCGGTTCCTTACACCCTGCTTTGCATTCCTTACCCATTTCCGAAATAATCTTTTATTACCGCCAAAATCATTCTGCATTCTTACTCCCCCTTTCATCCTCAGACGCTCTTTACTCGCCTTGATAGCTTCCTTTGCACGCTTCTTTTTAATCAGATACGCTTTTAGTAGATCCATTCTATTCTTCTCATCTTTGGTTCCCATTATTCTCTTATACATTTCTTCCTTCTCCTTTACTGCATCTTTCACGGCATCGTTCCAGCATGCGTTCTTTTTAATTTTCCAGTCGTACTCGCTTTACATACTTTAGTTGCACACCCTATCACGAGGCCTTTCAACTTCTTCCATGCACATTCTATGTCACCTTTACCAATTTCATACTTCTATTTAGATTCTTCTGACAACGTTCTCTTCTTTAGGTTTTGTACGCATTCCTCTCTCACATTCTCCCTCCTGCAACCTTTCCACTTTCACTCTAGTATTTCTTACAACTGCCTTCTTCTTATATGCGCACTTTCTACCAAGCTCAACTCTTGACTTAACAATAAAATGATCCGTCCCACATTCAGAATCTCTCATCACTCGTGTGTCCTTTACCAATTCGCGTAACCTCTCATCATAAAGGATTAAATTACACATGCCTCTATACTCTCCGCTTTGCCACGTATACATATGGATATCCTTATTTTTAAACCACGTATCCGATACAAACATGTCCTTTTCTAAGCATATCCTAATTAATACTTTCCCACTCGCACTCGTTCTAGGATCGCCGTAAGGCCCAATTACACTATCTATGTTTTCTCTTCTTACTTCCACCCATTCCAATCACCCAGTAAAATCACTCTATCATAAACGCGACATGCATTAAGTGCCCCTTCTAACTCTGTCCAAAAGTTTCACATTCATCCTGGTTATCACCATTCACCGGAGCTTAGCATACTACAGCCACTAACTACTTTTCTGATGCGTATCTTCACTCAAACCCAAAATAGATAGGGGGACATCAATTAATTGTCCCTTAAATGTGCTATAGCGAATTCGCTCAAATTTAACCAACTCCCTTTGAACTACGCGTCTAACTCTCTACACCACACCAGAAACTTAGGCCTCCCTCATCCATCTCTATCACTATTTTCCCTTTCCACTTTGTTTCACTCACACACAGCACATCTAGTTTTCTCTTTCTCATTTCACTGAAAATTTCGTGGTGATTTCCATACATCCCTCTTACGTTCAACGTTCCCACTTTCTATTTCTTGTTCCCGCGTGGGCCAATCTTGTTCAATCTCAGTCGCCCACCATGGATTTTATTGTCCAAGGCTATTCTTTGGTCCTTTTTAACAATATTTTTAAAGGCAGGCCTGGTTGCTAGCCTAGATCGTACCCTATGTCGATGTAGCGTTCCCTACTTACCCTACTTACCGGTCGGTGTTAACGTATTTATCCTACGTGGTACAAGCGCAGCCACAATCCCTACGTTACCCTATGTATGCTTAACGCTATTATATACAGGCTAAGCTCCCTATCATGAACGGGTTACTGAGCAAGCCAGCACATAGTGTTCCGTGCCGAGATTACTAGAAAGTATGCGTAATTCACTGGTACCCTCGGTGATTGGTAAGTATCTACATTTTAGTAAATATAAATAAAAATAAGAATAAAAATAAAATGCTTCATGATTTAACAACCAGGAAGGCCCTTTTATCCATAGTTTATTATTTATAAATTCTTCAGGAAACTGTCCACGCGATAGGGAGTCAGCTGGGTTTTCAGGGTAGCACACGTGTGAACAATAATTGGGATATGTGTATTCTTGTATTTTTGAAACGCGGTTGGACACGAAGATCTTCAAGGCACGTGGTGCTGCCTTTATCCGGCTTAATGTAATGGTAGAATTAGATCAAAATCTCGATCTTGTTATGGTAATTCGGTTTCTAAATATTTTCATTCTGATATTACAAAGTTTGGCTAAAATCAACTTCGCACACAGTTCAAGCCGTGAAATAATCTTTATAGGTGCTACGCGTGACTTGGCACAGACAAGACGCGCCAGTATTTGACCGTTATTACTTATTGAGCGTAGATATAGGCGGCGCCATAAGCCCTCTCACTCGCGTCGAAAAATTCTGTGTGATTGAGTCTCTATAGCAGACTCTGCAACTACCCTTCTAGGATTTGTATAATTGCTTAACAATGGTAATTTGGATTGATACTCATTCCGCGTGGTGTGAATCAATATAGGAACAGATTCGTCCCAAGTTGCATTTCCATATTTGTTGCATTATTATTTTTGCCTTTATGATGATAGGACCAAGTAAACAGAGTGGATAAAACAACTGCGCTATTTATCATAAAATGGTTCATTTTTTTGTCCCATTGTGCGAAATATCTAATGTTACACTGTAACATATGTTGGCATGCACCGAATCCCAGTGTATCCCGAATGTTTTAGTGTCTGTGTTTGAATATAATGATTGTATTACGGTAGAGTAGTTAAGATTACTGACCAATGTGGGCTCATTTGATGTCCACTTCCGAAGAGTAAAGCCGCCTAATTATGTTAATTGGAGTAACTCATTTTTTAGTGGTTCTGTTTTCTTATACGTGTTAGCTCCCGTGAGAACGTCATCGACATAGAAATCTTCAGTAAGTGCGGTCGATGTTAGTGGAAAGGACGCGCCCTCGTCCTTGCCTAATTGATCTCAACATCTGATTGCTAGAAATGGAGCAGATGAGGTACCGCAGGTTACCGTGCCTAACCTATAGATTTTTAGATGTTTCTTAAGACTCTTACGCCAAAGGATCTTTTGATATCGGGTATCTTGTTGATTCACGTGGACTTGCCTGTACATTTTCTCCATATCGGCCATTAATACGTAAGTATGTAATAAAATCGCGTTAATAATGAAAAAATGTCGTCTTGTATAGTGGGCCCCGACCATTAAGGCGTCGTTTAAGGAAATTCCTGTACTAGATTTCATCGATCCGTCATATACGACTCTAATCCTTGATGTAGTACTAGTTTCTTTAATTACTACATGATACGGTAGAAAGTATCGTTCTTTCGCTTCCAATTCGTGTGAAATGTCCGTCATGTGCCCTAAAGATTCATATTCATTTATGGAGTTTTCGTACTGCGTCCTTAATATATTGTTATGTTTGAACTTGTCTTCTAATGCAATATTCCGTTTTAATGCTACGTGATAGGAATTTCTTAAATTTTGCTTCTTTTCATTAAATGGGAGTCTTACTACATTACGGCCGGTAGAATCGCGGTACGTGCATGATTGGAAATGATTTTCGCAGGCTGTCTCCTCTTTAGTCCAGTGTGTAGTTGACGGACACTCTTCGATCTCCCAAAATTTGTGCAATTGATTTTCTAGCAAAACGTTTACTAAATTATACGATACTTTTTTTGGATTTTTTTTGCTTATTGAATCTACTGCAACCCAACCTAATACAGTTTTTTGCAAAATAGCTGATGGGTTTGCTAGTTTAATTTGTCCTACGCTAAGTAGATCTTAAAATATTTCGGCGCCAATTAAAACTTGAATCTCGGAAGGCCTAAAAGGATCTGTATCTGCGAGACGTACGTTCCTAAGGATACACAAATCCGTATAATTTGTCTGGTTAGATGGAAGCTGAGTTGAGATTTGAGGTATCACTAAAAACTTTAAGTCTATCGTAAATGCCGCGTGTTTAGATTTAGTTGACGATTTTACAAGGTACTTGATACGTGTACTATTTTGATTAAGATCTACAACAGGCGTATTGATTTCCTGCTTAGGTAATTTTAGTGCGGTTGCTAATTTTTCTGTTATAAAATTGGCCTGAAACGCGGAATCTAATAATACCCAACATACCTGTGCTCCTTGTTGATAATCATAAATATATACCTGTGCTGTGGACAACAGCACTTCAGATGCAATGCTCGACGTCAATGTTATGTGTGACGACTCTGCTGACGTATTGTTATTAATTACTTCGTTTACTTGAGAAGTAACGTAAGTACGCTGTGTAGAATGTAAAAGCGAATTGTGTCAAGTGTGCAATGCTTGCAGACCTAGAAAAACTATGTGACACGGTATGATCTGCCTTCAGACAATTAAACCACTTTTTTACCCCTTTGGCGACGTCTGATCTTTCGCGTACTGATAATTTTTTAAATTCTTTACAGTTGTATATATATGTATATATATATATATATATATATATA
>JAHWXV010021712.1:0-11412 GCA_024586415.1 Phrixothrix hirtus
TATATATATATATATATATATATATATATATATATATATATATATATACTATTTTTCTACATAGTCGCCATATTTATTGAGGCATTTGTCGTATCGCGACATCAGTTTTGATATACCTTCATCGAAGAAACTTAGCGCCAATTCGTCTAGCCATTTCTATTCACCTACTTTTGTTTCTTGGCCACCCTTAGACTCTGGCCACCTAAAAATGTCTTTAAGTAAAGAAACAAATGAAAACCATTCACAATTAAATTGTTGAAGTAATGCTTGTGAACATCCGCCATACAGTCCTGACTTAGCTTCAAAGGACTTGCATTTGTTTCTTCACCTAAACAAATGTTCGGAATGTTAAAGTCTAGGGAGTGACGAAGAAACAAAAGGGATTATGCAGAAATGGCTACATGGATTGGCGGTAATTTTATTCGGCGAAGGAATACAAAAACTGAATTAACGATACGTCAAATTCCTAACTAAATATGGCGACTATGTAGGAAAATGGTGTATATGGCAAGTAATTTTTGATAGTAAAAATATCTATACATTTTTTTGGTACTTTTTAAATCAAATCGGTTCTTAGTTTCTGGACGCGCCTCGTACAATTTTTATTTTTGGAAATTTTAATGTTTCTAGTTTTCCGCCAAAATCTTAAATACTTAGCTGCAAGCAATTGTATTGGTTTTTCTTTCGATTAATGCACGGAACTGATCCTAGTAAAATCTTTCTTCAAAAATCAATAATAAACATTTTCGTATATGTTATGAACTTTATAAATGGTCCTTAGGTGGTCAATAATCAATAATTCGAAGACAGGAAGTTCATATGAAGATTTATCAATATACGATCTATTCTGGATGGTTTTTGTTCTATTATACGTAGTTCCTAAAATTGGATATCATAGTTGGATAATGGTATGCCACGTCAAAGAAGGATAACTGAGCACGATTAGCCTTCATCGGAAGGAATTTCGCTACGAGACAAAATAAAAGAAAATAACTGGCTGGTCCTAGTGCCGCGGAGGATAGGGAGTGGAGTGTAGCTATATAAAAAAGAAAAATGGTCGATACAACTGAAGAATTATCAAGGTTAGTGTACGCGAGCTTTGCTTCCCGTATCGCTGAAGGAACCCCAGAGTCGATGCTGACGAGCGTCGACGGTACCAAACCTGGTACGAACTCACGCTGGAAGTAACCTAAAATGCTTAAAGAAAGAAAAGATGCGCGCCACGCACTTATAATTAGAAACGCTGGTGTAAATCTAAATGTACAAGAGTGAAAACGTCGCCGATTAATTCTGCGATAAATGCTAAACTTACAAATACCTACAACTATTTTATTCCGCACGCCTAAGGCTTCGCAGGAAATACTGGTAAGAGTAAACGTGATTGACCTGAAAAGAATCAATTAGAGCACAACCATACACAGAGAAAAAGACTAAAATAAGGATATAATCGGTTTATTCCGTTACGTAAATCACGCGACAGTGTGTTGAACTGTACACTACAAAATGATCTTTCGCTTAAATATATTAACTAGGGTTTAGTAAACTTTTGGGGACTACATGTATAAATAAGTTCAACTAGTAAAATTTAAAGTCAACAGAATATTTTGAAAACCTTAGATTAAGATTAGCGCACATGCGCTACGAAGCTGTAATACAATGCGGTGTTACGAACACATGTTTCTGTTCCCGCCTTATCGTCTTTATATTCATTTTGTTCCTTTTGGGCGGTCATGCGTATGACGTCCTTTAGGGCTCATCATAATTTAAATCGAAGACGTTCGATTAATCCCGTTTTAGCGCTTGCCGCGAAGAATAGCCAGTCGCCGACTTAAGGTAACACGCAATTTAATATTGTCAAAAACCCTTTATTCGGTGTTATTTAAATCGTTATTAATTTTTAATTTAATTTAAAAATATTGTTCGTCAGGCCTAAGCGCCACTCTAATATTTTCAACTACACATAACAGTGAATAATTTAATTATCGTGTATATTTCTCGTGTTCAAACAATTATTACACCTTGCCAATTTCCCAAAAATCCTGTCGATGTTATCCATCCTTTCTTCTCCCTGTTTAGAAGAAATAATTGTTGAAGATACCCTAAACACATTGTTCGCCTGCAAATTGGTAAGTGTACATTTATATTACATTTTTGATTATTCACTTTGTGCGCAACTATCACTGTAAATAAATCAAGATTGAATCAGTGCAGAAACTTATAGCCATTTCCGTTTTATTAACTTATCATTTCGTTTGCGAGTTATTAAAATAATACCCGCTGATCCTTCATAAAAAACCTAATTAGTATCGTTAGTCGCTAGCGTAAATTTGAATTTTAGCGCGTTTATCCTACAGTTTCTATAGCACGAAACAAGATTTTAAAGTATTGAATTTAAATAAGTAAAAGGATTTACAAAAAAAGATATCTGAGGTGACCATGAACCTGATTTACTAAAATTTTAATGAGCTGCAAAGCATATACTAAAGTCAAAATTATAACAAAAGAAACGAATAAATAAGCGAAATATTTCGTTCGTCGAACGTCTCTGCAGTGATGTGCGGCTTTACTTTTTAATAAATTAAAACAATATTTAATTGAGCACGTAATTAACCAAATTTTGCATGTTCAACAACGACCTTACAAAAGTCGTGCCTTTAAAAATATAGCGAAGCTTTACATTAATATACTGAAGCAATTTAACACTGAAGGAATCATAAGGGGTGGCCGCGGCGTTCGTTGAGGGTGACGGGCAAGCTTCAAGCTACTTTTGCACTATGAATTGAAAGTTGAATACATACAGTACACTGTTACAATTACAATATTACAATTTCCTATTATAGAATAATTAGTTTCTGTTCAAAATCACTAGTAAATCCGTATAGTTATAATCAAACAGTTACAATAAGCAATTATGATTAAGCAGCACAGAACAAAAATAAAGAGTAAATTTTAAGATGCGGAGCAGCAATTCCCAGGCCCCAGTTGTAGTCGAAATTTCGTCATCTTTGGCGGGTGCCAATGAAGAAAAAAAAGGAAAACTGACCAGGATATAGAAGCTCTTGAAGGAAATGGATTTTACCCTTAAAAGATAATTTTCTTTGCCACGACGTTGCGGAACAGGTATTTCTCCGCTAGACTGCTGGTCGCCGCACCAGGGCCGTAGGAAAGAAAAACAAAGGGCGGTCCTGGTGTGGAGAGGCGGCAGGTCGACCAAGGAGAAAGGAACCCCTCAAAGAGTAATCTAGGGTTCACCAAGAAACCGTTGGCGGCCTTAAAACCATGCCGTCGATTCTACATACGTACTGGGTGCCTTAAACCCCATGCCTAAAACACTATACAAAAAATCGATCAACCAACCTCGTACACAAACAAAGGATGCCTACTCACCCTAAAGATGTAGGTATTTTATCCAGCAAAGAAAACAAACATAGGAAACGGGTTTAGGCAACCCAAAACGCGTCAAAAATCCAAAAGCGGAAATGTGAACGCAAATAACAAAATTAGTTGATATAAAATTAAATAAATGGTACCCAAATATTCAAAATGCTAGAAAAGCGAAAAGAAACTGTTACACGTATTTAAAAGTTTTGTTAAAAGGACTCAATCTATGAAAGACAGTTCACTTTACCACGCGAGAACACAAAATTGTGCAATCGTACGTGCGCCTTACCTTTAGAGAATCCGCCTCTTGAGTAACTAGCTTTTAACGAACAAAAGTAAAAAGAAAATATCTCAAAGCTTTAGGCCGTCAATAGTAAACGAATTTTTAGAAATAACAGTTCACATACCACTTTTGGAATTAATTAAATATGTTGACTAGTTTCGAGGCTCACAAATCTCAAGTTCAGAACGTAAGATTTAGAACTTTGAAATTATTTATAACTATTAGAAAATATTATTATTATTAGTTCGTTAGTTAGTTTGTTTGTTAGGGTACGCAAGTGCGCGATGACATCATTCTAAGATTATTTAATATATACATGTAGATTGTAATATAAAATGCCTAAAATACATTAATTAACTAAACCTACATAAAGAAGTTATTTAGACAAAGTGCACATAATAACACGGCAAGGTAAGAAACAAATCTAGCACATTCTTTAGTAAATATGGACATAACCAAATTACATTATTTTATTAACCTCCATAAGGCTAAGGTCAAAACATACTTTAAGTTTAAACTCTAATTACTATTGCAACTAATGTATTAATTTAGTATAAAAGACAGTGCTAAATTATAATAGAACATTCTAATTCAAAAATTTATTATTTCAGAAGCACTTCCAAGTGTAATTTCGACCTCTAGGACTTTAGGCCTTTGAAGTAGCGTTATGCAGGAGATCTAAAGACTACACCACATCTTGAAATGCTGAATTAAAGCGGTAAGACAAGAGTATCAAATAGTCTCAAAGTGAGAAACCTTGAAATGTTTCGCACTTCTATGTTGGTCCAGCTCAAAAATTGATGCTGCCGATAGCTGTATATTTAACCCGGTCATCTTTTTGCGCTAAAGGGAAAAGTGTTACTCAAACCATCCGCATCGTGAGTAGAGTGTATAGTCTTAATTTTATGAATCAATTATACGTGAAAGATTTACGTAGAAAACGTAAATATAGGTGAACGTGTACAGTATAGGGGGGGTCAATGTCAGCGATCCTTAGTGACAGAACCACGTTTAGGTGTTGATTAGAAAGTAAGCGGAAATAGCCGCTTCACAGTTTTTGAGAGTATGATTTTTCATGAATTTCTCCATCTGTAATTGTTATGATTTTTCCAATCTTGATTAATCGTCAGATCAATAATTATATTTTCTGTATCAAGATATATCGATACAGACGATTAATATTGAAATAAAAACGGTAAAACGTGATTAAAACTAAATTTAAATAATGAAGTTTAAATTATAAAGTATATGTATTGAAATATAAATAACCCATAAACGAATCCCTTAGATAAAACAAAAACACAATTTTAGTTAAATATTTTAGGATCAATAAACAATTCAATAGAAAAGACACCCTAATAACATATAATTGAAAATATAAGTTCATTGTACTTTTATCACCGATCAAGAAATGTAAATAAATTCCAAAACCGAACAGGTATAGCCATCTAGTGGTAAAAGTTACAATTGGACACAAATATAAAATAGAAACCCAATGAATTGTAAATTATTTAAGTTAAACTCAATTAGCCACCTAATGGGCAATAGTATAATGTAACTTTAAGGTAGTTTAGACAGATAGAAAACTATAATGGTTTTTCCTAAATTAAAATAAATGACATTGTAAACTTTCAGTACATTGCAATTTAATTCCCAGAAAATTAATTTTATCAACACTTATGATAACAAAATGACTATAAAACGCTAGCAACAAACACAAAACAATAAGAGTCTTCACGACTCTCTCACTTGAACCACATCCTGCCGATTACACATTCCATTAAATTATTTCATCGCCATTTGTATTCATGAACGTAACATGGGAACCATAGTTCTTTGCTAACACTATAAAGACGTTTTTCGATAGTTATAATAGAGAATACGACAATCGTAAAACATATCTAGATATGTATAATGCTCCTGGACGACTTCCGCCGCATTGTCCATTCTCCTAGAGGCCTGTGTATATATACAGCAAATGGACGACTTCCGCTGTTTTGTATATGTACAGTCGCGTAATGATATAAAAGGCATAACAAACAAAGAATTCCTTGTCATTTATCCCCTCACCTAAATTGTTGATTCACAGATACACTTTAACGCTCAAATAAATTATGCATGCAAACAAATCTAACCTGAAACTTTACGATAACATCTTGTAGCATCGATTTATTATAGAGCATGAAATGCATGGAAAACTTGATGATATAGATCCATAGATTGTACATATTATAGCATATAAGAACTGTACAGTGTAAATATGAATTTAACGTTTGAAATATATGTACAAAAAGAATCCCACTTTTATTAAAGATATAATTCGAATCCTAATACCGCATATAATATATAAAATGAAATCATACAGGTTAAAATAGAGATCATATTATAGAATCGTAATGATACACAATCATACTGGTGAAAAACCTTATAATAGTACCCTCTTGCATTTTGAGCTCAAGCTGCCGAGCCAGTCAAGTCGACAAAGATAACTTCACACCAATTATTTCCGTCAAACTCCCTCTAACCAGCACAAAGTACCAGATAAGCGTAGCAGAGATCATCACAGGTAGGATGTGATAAATATTATGCAAGATGGGTGCCAAATATTCTTATCGAAGTGGTCGACTCATTACTGGCATTATTGCTGTGCTACAGCAAAGATATGAATACTTTTTTACTAATCCGTAATGAGTGATAATACGTGAGCTTAATATGCGAGTGTAGAACGTAAAGAGCGTACAAGTTTACACTAAACAACCTAAGAAATTCAACTGTTTCTTGGGATAGGACAGGCAGAATATACAAAAGCGATAAATGCTGACTTTAGGCGTCGGTTAAAATTATTTGATTACTTTCCGTCTAGTTCGGATATGGCACCGAGAGTTTAGCACTTCTTCAACCATAGAAAAGCTTGGTTGGAATTGCAATGCTTCAGCAACGTTGAAAAGTTGAAGGATAGCGTCCAATCAGCGCTGATGTAGCAAGCGGAAAATTTTTTTTCTCAGGGAGAGGAAATGAATGTCTCAATTTAGAATATACTAGGTTGAAAAATGGCCTAGGTCTGTTAATCGTATTTGTACATCCAAATCTGAATAACTCTTGTGCTGGTTGTATATTTATGGTCAAATTTATAAATCCAAAGGTAGCAACGGGCTCCTGTAATTTTGGATTGTTCAGCTTATGCTTAGATGGTTTTACGGTGGTTTGTTCATGTATCAGAAGAGCATGTTATCAGTTGCTTGGTAAGTCATAGCTTTACTCTTAGTCGGAGACTTGTTATGGGTTAATCTACTTTTTGCTTTCACTCTGTATATTATTTGCTAAATTCTTGATAGAAGACTATATCAAATAATAGTTGATTTCATTATCTCCTACTATAAGCACTGGGTGTCCCAGAATGTTCACTCCAGCTAATATCTTCGTTATGACAAGGGCAACAATTTTGATTTTTGGAGGTTATGCATTAGTCGTAAGGGAGTTTACATCTGTAAACAAAAATCTATGTTTTGACGTTTAAGTTTGGTGCTGTCAATGTCAAATTTAAAAAGTCAAATAGAACACCCTGTATATTGTCATGTCAATAAAAAGTCTGTTTTATTTAGCATGAAACGATGCCAAACTTAAGATATTTTAAATATAAATAACCAAAAAAAAAAGAAATAAGTAATAACAAAAAAAGTAAAATTTATACAAGAAAAAACAAAATAACTATAGCGCGTGCTACACATGTCTCAAGTCTATGTAATAAAGTTCTTATACATACTGCAATTATCATTTCCGGTGTTACTCTTTCACAAGCTCGAATAATTTTGTTTTGCAAGCCTTCTAAATTAACAGGCGGACTAGTGTATACAACTTCTTTAAGATAACCACAAAGAAAGAAGTCCATAGGGATAAGATCCGGTGACCGTGCAGGCCAATGTATGGATCCATATCTTCCGATCCGGCGGTCTGGGTAGATTCTGCTTAGATATTCCGTTACCTCTTGTTTGTTGTGAGGAAGAGCACCATCTTATTGCTACCACATGACTCTTCTTTCGTTGATGGGTATGTCTTCCAGTATGCAGAAAATTTAAGTAGCGTGCACCAGTCAAAGTAACTTGATAGAAGCACGGACCAACGATACGGCCATTTAGTAAACCACACCAAACATTAACCCCCCGAAATGTGTTGAAAATGTGTTTTTCTTATCAATACGGATTTTGGTTCGACCAATAATGGGAATTGTGGCGGTTTATAATTCTATTATTACGAAAATGGCTTTCATCACTTCACAGAATGCTATTTAAAAAAAATAGAATTATCATGAATTTTAACTACCATTTCTGTTGTAAATGGTAACCGTATCTGAGGATCTTCAGGCGTAAAACCTTATACAAGGTGGATCTTGAATGGGCGGTACTGATGCTCCTTCAATACTCTTTGCATTGATGTCCTGATAATATTCATTGTTGCTGAAATCTGACGAGGATTGATCCCCATGTAGGCCAAAATATCTATTGAGTTATCTTTACTCCGTACACTTATTTGACGAACTCTTCGCTGTTTGCCATTAGGAAAAGTACCGTTTCTCAATTTTTGTTCGAATTTGGCAAACGTTGTGTGGGCTGGAGCAGTAAGATTTAGAAATCGTTCTCTATGCAGAATCTGAGACTCTCTCCCATTTTTGTGGCATTCTCCATAAATTAACAACATGTCAACATATTCGTTACACGTAAATAACGTTGGCATTTTGCGGCTTAATGACACATAAATAAGTCGATAGAACGATTTCTATTGACTGTCTAATTTAATAAACAAAAAAAACAAGACAACTATGTTTTTTTGTACAATAGACAATTTCCTTTTCTCAAGTGTGTTTTTTTAAAATTTTTTCATTCAACATTTTTAGGTTTTATATCAATGAATTGTAAATAAATAAGGGTTTTTATTGACATGACAATATACAAGGTGTTCTATTTGACTTTTCAAATTTGATATTGACAACACCGAAGTTAAGCATCAAAACATAGACTTTTATTTACAGATGCAAGCTTCCTTAGGACTAATGCATAACCTCCAAAAATCTAAGTTTTTGCTTTTGTCATAACGGAGTTATTAGCTGGAGTGAACGTTCTGGGACGCCCCGTATATAAATATTTATTTTAGCATAAGTCAGATTAATATAAATAAAATAATGAAGTTTCCACCTGTGAACGGGGTGAATTTTTAATTCTGCACAAGTGAAAAGCCAAAAAACTATCACAAGTTTTATATAAGTTAACTAAGTGTACGTCAGTTGAGATGTGTATGTACTCAAAATGTGGGGATAGCTACTTTGAGGTAAGTGATTTTAATTGTTTGCAATAAATTAGCGCAGGCATCCGAGTTAGTTTTCAACCCTTACTTTCACATATGTGAATTTGGCAATATTTTTAGATTTTTGACATCACGCCTTACAAGTCATGGTGTTTTTGAATTCAGTTCCGGTCGTAATTCAGCAGAAATCATGGATTTGCTAACTGAATCCAGACATTCGACAGTAAAAAGGAAACCGGTAGCTAGACGGGATTGCAGCTTATTTCACGAAAGAGTTATATTGAAAATAATCAGTCGCTTACAATCAAATTAATATAAACGCGATTTAGGCTCGCTTCAACCAAATCAATGATTAATTTTTCATAAATTCGGCAAGTTTATATAGTGTCGGTAATCTAAAGCTCTAGAGATTGCTTACTTAAAATGCGGTTCTGATGTTAATGCTTTGATAAGGTTACAAACTTTCCTAAATTTAATTTTATTTAACATATTTACAGTTTATTTCACCTAATTGCTGCTTTTGTATGTTTTATTAATTAATTAATTTCATTTTATGCTATTTCAGTATTATATATAGGACGTTTATTAATTAGTTTTTGGTTTAATTATGTCTAGCAACAGTTATTGAGCTCATTATTTATAACTGAATTTTGGTTGCAATAAATTCTAGTTATTTAAATTAAAAACGTTTTTTACTTGAGAAACGTTGTAATGTGTCTCCAATTTTTATTTTAACACATAACCTAAACATTCTTAAGTAATGGGAAATTAAAATGATGTACAGTAGCAGCCAAAATTCCATTATCCCCTGCAGGTGCATATCCGCGTACACATTTAGTGTCCCCACTTTGTGTACGTTCAGATAAGTGGCTGGCGAAAGCAGAGCAAACAAGTCGTTGATGATATATGTAAACTGTCACACATACCGAATGACAGGGGCCATACTACTTGTGTATTTGCTACTTGGTAGCGGAAAGTTCAAGCTTATTTAATATATTCGCCCGTATTTATACCTATTTTAACGTTTAGTTTGATGTGAGTGTGTGTGGTATCAACATAATGAATTATGAGATGTTTGTGAAGTTTTAGCCACAAACTAATTTGGGACATTTCGCATCTCCATCATCGTAATCGAGGAATACTTGATAAACAATAGGATGAAGTTTTAGTATTGAATTTTCGCATAGAAGTAAATTGTAAATAGACAGAATACAGTACTGTAACCTAATAAAAGGGTTGTAATCAATCTTACTCTAAAACTTTATGCGCATTACTCAAATTACGCCTTTAATTATGCTAGTTGTGTGGCTATTGTTTCCACAACTCTCTACTTCTCGCTGCGCTGCTTCTCGATCACCAGTTTCTTGTCTTACCGTTCACTTATTGCATCCATTGCAATTAATAATGAACTTCTGGCTGCAACTATATACCCTTAATTTTATTTAAGCTTTTTACCTACTTATTATAAAGTTAGAAGTTATTAAAGCATAAGCTGAATTTTTATCTAATGGAAAAGCTGAATAAGTTGAAAATAACATCGCTACATGTGAAAAGCAACGTAGACCAAAACTACCACTGTGAAATGTTAGTATGTTACATAAACTATGTCTAGTGCATTACATCTCAAAGGTAACTTAAAATCAAGATTTGTTTAGGAGCTTTGATAAACATTCTCCAAGTTACAAGAACAACTTTTAGAAACACACTACAAACAAATATTGTTTCGGAAGCGCTACAAGTCATCACGAACCAACTCTTGCATGTTGACTGTTTGTGTAAGTCTAATGCATAGGAAAATACATCGTTTGAACTCTTTGTAGTATTTTAACTGTTTGATTTAAATACATTTAATTAAAATTCATTAATAATTATCTTATTCGTAATGTTATCTATAGCTATAAGCAGTTCTAAAAGGTTGTGATAAAATATATGCCAAAAAATTATTTTCATGGAGTTGGAACGGATACTTTTACGATTTATTGAATTATCTGAAATAATTGAGGAACTAATAACATAAGTGATAATTTTAATAGTTCGTGTTATACTGTGTTGAAAAATAAACCAACAACAATATTTTAAGAACAACAGCGCTGAAGAGAATTCCAACTCAAGATAGGTGACATACAATTGGGAACTTTCGTTTATTTTTTTTGTAAAAATATAACATGTTGAAGCAGTCCTTAGCTATTTTCATGGTTTTAAACAATTTATTGCTTTTCGTATGCCTCAAAAATTTGAATTTTCGAATTTGGCGCCATTTGACTAGGAATACGGCACGCGATTAAGTAACGTCATCAGCCACTAGCGCTCTATGCCGGTAGTTGGATAGCCGATCTTAAATAGTAAGCATCTCGAAAACACGTTGGTGAAGTTTCTTTTTGTACAACACAAATAGCATATGACACTTTAAAAAATGTATAAGTGGTGTTTCGTACCTCATTGTAAAAATA